>CBVK0100306736.1:0-13945 GCA_900067695.1 Picea abies
GGTTTTGACTTTGTGGCCCTACCATTGCAGCACTAGAAAGCCTAACCCTCTTGTCCTTGAATTTAGATTCTCCCGAGACTTTAGCCTTGCTCCTTGACTCCATTATACCCTAAAGGCACTAGTCTAAGTATCCAACGTTGAGCCTTTTGTGTTAAAACAACCTTTTCAAACCTCTCAAATTTGAAACCCTACTAACCCTAGCGTCTTACTAACCCTAATTTGATGATGACGTCATGCCTATTTTAAATCTTTGGCTGGTATAAAAGTTGTGGCTAGGTCATCTAATGATAGATATTGATGTGTAGGTTATTGTCATTGGCTAGTTTGCAAAACGTTCACTTCTTTACCTATCAAACTAACCCTAGAACCAGGTTGACATCACCTTTAGTATAGTGACGCAACACTCTTGTATTGAATGAGCAAGTGATGATATTTTATGATAATTTGAAGATTGATTATATGCTTTGAATCTTATATCATCTCCAGTGTTTATTGACAAGTGATATTATAGGCCATAGCAATTTTTGCAATCATTGACTTCGTCAATAATTACTGCTATATGTGCTCATATATAATAAGGGTAGTCATTAATTTATGAAGTACTAACCACTGTTGCACATTTTAGTTTTATTTTCCTTGTCTCGCAAACAGGTGCCTATTCTGTGGAATACCTTCATTTTGACTATCTTTCTTGGCAGTAATCTGTGAAAGGGAAAACCTACTTTGACCTTTTGAGCCTTAATATCTTGATCCTTTTCCTTTTAATACCCCAGATTACTAGGGACGTCTCCCTTGGGATCAGCCACCCTAAATAGAAAGAGCCCCCCATCGAGGTGACAGTGGGTGTGGAAGCTCATGTTACGCCAGTTTGGTCCCTACCTTCCAGCTACTTGACCTAGACTACAAACTGAGCGATAACAGTGTCTAAAAAACTAGATTGACATGACTACCCAGAGGTAAGAATTCCACATTTTCTTTTAAGAGTCCACCTCAATCTAAACTAAGTTTGAGCTGCTATATGCAGTCTTAAATTATGGAAATTTTATGTCAATACTTTGATTTTGTATCCTTAAATTTGGGTTTATTTCAACCATCCTCTTAAAAGTCCACATCCTCAAATGTGGGTTCATTCCAACCATCCTCTTCATTGTTCACTATTTTCTTACCATTATTCATTTTTTTTATTGTTAATTTTTATATTTTTTTCCACGAGAAAAGGATTGTCGCATCCATGTTCACTTAGTGGATGTTTAAACAACATATTGTTGTTGACAAATCTCTCACAACAATCCAAAACCTATCCATGGACTTACAATGATATTTGTGCCGATGATATGCCAATAGTTTTCTACCCTTATCAAATGATTTGGAAGCATTTAACTATGAAATGTTAAGTCAAGTTATAATCAACCAACCAAAAAAAATTTACCCCCTCATACGTTAGGAGGAATGTTCATTTATATATATCTATTTCATCCTAGTAAATACTTCTACATTTTATATTTATATGAATATTTGGCTTTTACCCTTATAGGTCGATATATTTAATAATTTTCCATTCAACTATGTTGATAAAATTAAACTGAAAGTTATATATCAATCATGATAGTTAAAAAACACTTTTATTGTTCCTTTATTAAAATTTAGTCCATTCTTTCTTGATTTGATAGGATCAATATTTTCATAACCTCTTCAATTTTTTTCAACATTTGGGTTAAGTTTTCTTTGAAATGTTAAAAGTATATAGGAAGTTAAATGCAAGTTTAGATTGATTTTGAGGGTAAAAGAAATCAACAGACTTAATTGCAAAGGAACAGGATGGAAAGGAAATAATCTCTTTCTTGGTTGACCGTGACAGTAATCCTGTTAGTTTGTTTGGTGGACAGGCTCAGGCTCATGGAAATCATCTCAAAACCTGCAGGAGGAAATAAAAGATCCTCCTACACCTACACCCACACCCGCAACCGGCTGCCAAGCCACTGCAAAAGGGTCAGAGCAACTGCAACTGATAAAGCATGCCCTTACTGGCTTGCAGGGAATTGCAAGTACGTAGGGGATGACTGCAAATATTTGCACTCCCATGTTATTGGAGGTTCCGATGTCACTTTCTTGACTAAACTGGTTGGCCACGATAACAAGGTACGTTTAGGCTTGGTCTGTTCCATATTTTTGTCTTGTCAAATAATTGTTGGTTTCCTTATTTGCTCTGCATATTCATCTTCTCTGCACATTCATCATCTATCCATGGACCTGGAGATTGATTATGAAGGATGACTTAACACTCGCTTACTTTCTTCCCATAGCCTATTCGAGGGATTGCTTTTCCTTCCCATTCAGGCACTGGTAAACTCTGTTCTGCTGGCCATGACAACAAACTTATAGTCTGGGACTGCCAAACAGGGCAGCTACTTTAAGCTTTCACTTTAACTCAACTCCTCTCCACTTCTAGTATGATACTTTACTATGTACATCTGACCATCTTCCTTCTATGAAACAGGGTACAGATATGTCGTTAAACAGGGAAGAAATTAGATGCCTCCTGAGTGAAGGTCCATGGATTTTTGCTGGCCTTCCGAATGCCGTAATTTAACAGACTTAGGCTTAGGCTTAAAATTTATTTTAATCGAATGATTTTCTTAAGCTAATACAATGGATTTACATTTCAGGCTTGGAATACTCTGACCTTGACAGAGCTAACTTTAGATGGCCCCACGGGACAAGTTCGCACCCTGGCTGTCACTAGTGGAATGCTTTTGGCTGGAACACAAGTAAGTGTCCTTCCTTGCCTCTCTATTCATCTATGTTTTGTGTTTTGCGCCCTTACTTGCCTTCTCTAATTATCCGTGTCTCCTTTTTTTCTTTATGAAGTAAAATCTAGGTAACATTTTCACAGCTTCTACTTTCCATTCCACAGGATGGCAATATTTTGGCATGGAAGTTTAATCCTGTCGGAAATACCTTTGAGCCTGCAGCCATCCTTGCAGGGCATACACTGCCTGTTGTCTCATTGGCCTCAGGGGTAGACAGACTTTACTCCGGTTCCATGGACCACACAATAAGAGAAAAAAAAATTTCCTCCTTCTTTACTACTCTTATTGGCATAGTTTAGAAATTACGATATTGTGAATAAATACCTTCTTCCTTGCAAGCTTTGATGTTTTTCATCCACTGCAATTCTAGAGAATGAAGTATGTCTCAGATGATTTTATATTTGACATTGTGTAAATGAATTCACAGGTTTGTCATCTGGGAACCTTTCAATGTATACAGACCCTGAGAGATCACACGTCAGTTGTAATGTCTCTTCTCTTATGGGATCAGTTTTTTTTTTCGTGCTCTTTAGACAACACAGTGAAGGTGAGGAAGGTGTCTTATATATATATATGGTTGTATCTTTCTGGAAGATAAACAAAATCTTTTTGAACCTGATTGGAATTTTGTACCTCCTTAAATGCATGTCTGGGATGCTACATCAAGTGGAGCCCTTGAAGTGACCTTTACTCATAATGAACAACATGTATGTTATCTATATCCGTAGTGCTTATAACGACTGCAGACAGTTTATAATCACTTTTTCACTTATGGAAGGGGGTGTTTACTGAGCTTCACTGCAATGTTGCCTCTTTTAAAGCGAGGCCTCTGTTTTATAATTTGTATGCCAGACTGTTGCACTGCGGCACACTCTGTAGGTAGCTTTAGGATCTGCAATCAGAGATATGGTTAATGAGTGGGTGGGGTTGGTGTCATTTTTTTTCTCTTTCTTTTTTTAAACCCAGAGTAGCTTCTGGATAATTTACTATTTAGTAGTTGTATTATACATGTTCTAGTTCACTTCAACCCCTCTATCATAGCCAGGTGGAGAGCATACAGTTTGAGTTCCATCTCATATTCAAAGTTTTCCAAATGGAGGCCATCTTATGTTACCAGATCCTTCCCTCCTCCTGGGATACACCCATATATGTATCAGATACGAATTCTTCTTGGATAGGTATTGAATTCTTAGGATCCATATGTGAGAGAGATACAACACGGATCTGGATAGGCATCTCACCTTTAGTTAAATTATTGTGGTAGGAGAAGTTGATGCAGTTGATTCGAATATTAGCTCCATAGATTCTTTGATATTCATAAATTTGAGTTGGTCAATTTCAGGGTCATTTTCAGGGTCATTTTCTGTTTATTCCTATTGCAAAAATATTTCAGGTGCTATGAAATCTTGCATGCACTCATATATGGAATTAACAATGTTAAATTTGTAATTGTTGTAGAGAGCAACAGTAATGGTGTGCTTGAATGTTCTCATATTTACCTTTTTGGTATAATAACATTTATAGGTTTTGTCTCAGGTTCAGGGAACGAGGTAGAGTATTCTCAAGAAATGAGGTGCGGGCATTTCAGATTGGACCTGGTGATTTATTTTTCACTGGCGATGGAAAGGGTGAACTCAAAGTATGGAAATTGGCTAACCAGAGTATGGAAATTAGCTAACCAGACACTATGAGAGGCCAACACAGCTCTTCAAAATTTATGTTGTAATCAGTGGCCTCGGTTTGAGATGATACTGTGGTCGCTTATTAATGCAAAAGTGACCCTCACTCATATATCCCACATGTGCAGCTCGTCATGTACTCCTCTCTCAACACTCTAAATACAATTACTCTGCGATGATCCTATGAGTAACATGGAGGGATAAAACCCCCAGGTGGAAAGTAGGTGAGCCCTAGGGTACAGGATTGTACCCGCCAGTTTGGTGTTTCTGTCGGTGGATGTTCTCTATGGTCTTTGTTTGAATTAATTTCTTGTGTTTTCATGTGCTCACCCAATATTGACAATGTGCTAACACAAAACAATTCTTTGTTCCATCTCTGCCATTATTTATTTGTTATGTCTCTAGGAAACAATAGTACGGAATAGTAGACAAAATCAACCCATTAAAGGATGGAATGGAAGACATTCAAACGATCTATAACTGTCACAAAACATTGACTTTCACTTCTATAAATATCCAGACAGCAGCAACAGTCATAGCCATTATGTGTTTCACGACCATGTGAAAAAATATCATTTGTATTATTCATTTCCCACCTATGCAGCAGGTTTCATTTATATTTTCTGCCACCTTCCCTCTGTACATTTATATTTTTTTTAAAGTAAGGTTATATATATGAAGGTCTACATGGGTGGCATGGTGATATATCTTGAATCAGGAAAATCAATCATAAAATAATGATTAAAAAATGGCACGTCACAGTGATATTTTGTTAAAATTAAGGTTATATATATGAAGGTCTACAAGGATGGAATGGAAGACATTCCAACGATCTATAACTATCACTAAACATTGACTTTCACTTCTATAACAGTCCAGACAGCAGCAACATTCATAGTCATTCTGTGTTTCACGACCGTGTGAAAAAATATCATTTGAATTATTCATTTCCCACCTATGCAGCAGGTTCCACTTATATTTTTAGCCACCTTCCCTCTGTACATTGATATTTTGTTAAAAGTAAGGTTATATATATATGAAGGTCTACATGGGTGGCATGGTGATATATCTAGAATCAGGAAAATCAATGATAAAACAATGATTAAAAAATGGCACGTCACAGTGATATTTTGTTAAAATTAAGGTTATATATATGAAGGTCTACATGGGTGGCATGGTGATATATCTTGAATCAGGAAAATCAATGATTAAAAAATGGCATGTGAGGGCACCCACCAAGGCTCAATTCCCCAAGAGGCACGAATAAGCATTTGAAGCTAGGAGCACTCATTGATATAAGATCGTCTTTGAAAGAAGATTAAACCCTCTTATTGTAACATCTTAGCTAAAGAAGGTGTTTGTGTTGCGTAGCTTTCACTCCAAAGTGTTATTTTCACCAGTACAACTAGGCAGGCTTGTGCACAACCTCTTTGGGCAAGTTGTAGTATTTTTCTTGAGTTTAAACTTACACTTAAAAAAAGTACAAAGGGATTTTGTTGATTTTAGAAATGTGTTTTTCTATCATGTACAATTTATACCCAAATATTTGCATTGGCATTTCCATAATGACTTTGCAAGGAATTCATCAAAATTACCAAGGGNNNATGTTAGTTTTGTCCACTTGGGACACTTAGTGCTTTGTGCCAATGAAATCAAAAATCATGTTATAATGTACTTTATAAGTTCAAAATCATGGAGGACAATAGTCAAATCTTAATTTGACCAAAATGGAACATCACGCGCCCTCATTCATGGGGCATGCAACAATATAGGGAATCCATCAAAGGCCCATGAAATTTTTGTTACGCTAAGAAGGAATTAAATTTTGTGGCTCATTGATTGCCATGATCACTTTAGAAGCTATTTTAATCAACCTTGAAATCACATATCATTCAAATTTCTTCACTTAATGAAAGGGCTACATGGCCATACCTGGTGTATGGTTCAGTTGCCCTCAAATATTTCTCTAAGGACAAAAGTCCAGGCCATCTGGGCCTGGACTTTTGTCCTTAGAGAAATATTTGAGGGCAACTGACATTTCGAGTAAAGAACAAGGCATGTTAAGAGAATGAGCTTCTGCTCCTGTTACTGAATGTGTGAAAAGTCTAGCCACCGAGACTTGTGTTTGCGAATTTGTTGATGTGTTATGTTCAAAGAATGGCTGGAAATGATTAACTGCTGCAACTTTTAAATCATGTTGTCCTTTATGGATACGTCCATCTTCAGAGGGGATCTCCCAAATGTAGTTTTTTTTCCTGCAGGCACTAGCAAATTTATGAAAAACAATTGTGTCAAGATCTCCAGACTTAACCCAGTTTAATCTGCATCTTTGTCTCCAGGTTATCTCGTCCTTTAAAAGTAGCCGATTTATCTCCTGTTCAAGGTCTTTTAAATGGGTATAGTCGATTCCAGAAAGATCCACGCTGTCTGTTGCAAGTATGATTGCCCGAATTTCAGAATCAAGTGCTTGTAAACACTGTGCATTTTGCTGACGGAAGGAGGTAGCTCTCGATTTTATACAGGATTTCAATGTTTCAAGTTTCCAAACTATGCCATGTTGGATGCACATCTTTGATAGAAATAAAGGATCCCGCCAGACTTCTGATACGGTGGAAATAAACTCTGTCTCAGTGAGCCAGCTCGAATTGAGTTTAAACGGATATGTGAACTTGTGAGTGTTTTTGTCTAGCTGCCAGATGATCGGTGCGTGGTCAAATAGGAAGGGTAAACCTACCCAGGTTCGAATTCTGTCCACCGAGGAAGTGTAATGCTCAGAAACTAGAAATCAATCTAATCTCTTGGCAATAGAATCTGAGCCCACTCTCCCATTTCGCCAAGTGGGGGTCAAGTGATCAGGAGCAAAGTCTACCAAATGATGGGTGGAGAAAAGATTAGTGAAAATTTTTGCTAAAGGGTCTTGTGTAGCAAATGCCCCCCAGATTTCACCCAAAGTAGTTGTGAGGTTGAGATCGCCAAAAATGTTCAAGTTTTCAAGGTCCAGAAGTCCTCCGGCTTCAATCTTTTCCCAAAATAATTGCCTGTCAGTACATGGTCCATAGAAGTTGAGTAAATTGATCTGATTATTAGTGATAGGGCTAGTGCCAGACAGTAATATACCACCACGGCAAAAATAGGGGGATAAGATATATTTATCAGGATTCCAGGCCACTGCCAAACCCCCCGAGGTGCCTAAAGAATTGACAAAACAGATATGCCAGTTTGAGTGGAACTGATTAAGGAATAATCTGGTCTTTTTGTTGTCTACCAATGTTTCCTGGAGAAAAATGGTGTCCGGTGATGTAAGTGAAAGTAGTCTTCTGTAAGAGGCAGTTTTTAGATGGCCCCCCACCCCTCTGATATTGAGGGAGAGAAAGATCATGTCTTATCTCTTGCTAAGGATTTCATGCCTCTAAGCGCCCCAATATCAATAGTGGTGTGTGAAGAATCCACGGTGTGCAAAGGTGTGTTTCCCTCCTTGTGACGGGCACTGTGAGTTTTGATCGGAGAGTGTTCGAAGTTGTGTCCTCTAGACCAGGTGTATTCTTTTCCCAGGTTTGCAGGAGTAGTCTCAATTGAACCCAACTTTTTGTTTAAAGAAGGAAAGTTGTGCAAAGTAGGACCCAGGTATTTGGGCAGGGGTGTGGGTGTTGTAATTTCTTTGTAGGAAGGTAGAAGAGAGTCCATGATAGCTTCTAACGTATGTGCTTCAAGCTCTGACTCACTCTGTGATCCAAATGGATATCGGTGGCCACCCACCTTTGCCAAATGGCTTAAAACAATTTTCTGGCCATTTTGGCAATTTACTATTTTTAGCAGGTTTTAGTGCCGAAAATAATCCGGATCACTTTGTCCCGGAAGACAGGTATTCTCTTGGTATGAATGTTGATGGTTGGTGCTCCCCGTCTCCTGTGTGTAGGACAAGATGTGTGGAGTAGTGGGAGGGTTTTCTCCATCCACCAGGTTACATTTGGTGGATAGGTTTAAGGTTGTGGTCGGGGTGGGAGATGGCCCTTCAAGGAGAGATGAGTTAAGTGTATATGGTAGTTATGTGGAAGTTTGAGGGTTTAAAGAAGTCTCACTAGTTATTTCTATGCGGAGTCGACATGTTTGAGCATTGGTATGGATAGGGGTGATGGAAGAAGCTTGTCTTATGTTAGGCTCTCTTTGAGATGGAAAGTGGCAAGAGCAGGCTTTTTGTGAGGTGGTAATTTGTCCCAAAGGTAGTTGTGGCAAGCTATCAAGAAGGTCAAGTTCTAAGGAAAAAAGAGACACATTTAAAGTCGGACAGATGTTTTTGAGCTTACCAGATAGGGTGTTCAAATCAGTTGTGTTGCCATCGTCCGGATAGTCGAGTAGATAAGGTTGTGAGGGAGCAGTAGGGGAGTCCGAGAAGGAGGCTAGCTTGAGCATGGAATCCTCCGAGATTTCTTCTTCAATATTGTCGGTGCAAGACTTTCTCAAATGGCTCGTCTGTCTGCAAAGCGTGCACTTAAAAGGGATGCCCAGGTAATTGATCTTCTGTCGAGTGGTGCGTCCTCTCAATTCTATGTCCAGGGTTTCGAGAAGGCTCTCGTGAATATCAAGTTCAACAAGTAGGCAACAAGTTCGAAGAACAAGCCGAGCAGGGAAGGGAAAAGTTATGCCTGGTCGAGGGGCATTGCTCTAGAAATTTCACGGATTAAAACAAGAAGTTGGTGGAAAAATCTCTCACAATCGACCGAACAGACTACTGATATTTCTACTTCTTCTACATACATTGGGTCTCTTAGAGCTATGAAATCCCCGACGAGGGCAAAGTAATGTTACTTTTCTCTCTGAATGTTAGAGGGATTGGGGGCACCCTCAAAGCTGCCTCCTTCAGTCGTTTGATGGAACAAACGAAGCCCGAGATTGTTTTCCTTCAAGAAACTGTGGCCCCAGCCCCGAAAGCCAAGGATTTCTTCCTTTGTTTTCGCCCTTCCTGGGCCACTTGTTCAGTAAATTCGGTAGGCACCTATGTGGGCCTTATTGTAGCTTGTGACCCAATTTTATCTGAACTGACTCCCTTTATTTCTATGGGGGGAATTTTGTTAACAGGGAAAAACATTTTAGATAAGCGGGAACTATCGTTACTAAATGTCTACGACCCTTGTACAACCAGGAAATCCTTCTGGAATACAATAAAGATAGTGGCATTTTACTAGCTAATAATTTAATCATGGTTGGAGACTTTAATATCATTCTTGACTCGGATGAGGCTTGGGGAGCGAATCGCTCTGGTTTCATTGATGATTATTTTATAGACTTGTTCGCTTCCAAAAATCTCATAGACATTAAACCTCCCAAGCTCGTGCCAACTTGGCGCAATGAGCGATTAGGACAGAACGCGATCACAAGGAGGCTTGACAGAGTTGTGGTTTCAGAAGAACTTCTATCAAAAATTTGTCACTACAGGGCTTGGGTTGAATACAAGCCCATATGGTTTCAGCTAGATTTACTGTCAGAACACAAGACCTGTCCATTTAAGTTTAATTGTCATTGGCTCGAAGATAAAGCTTTCATGGAAATTGTTAAGAAGGTATGGAACGATCCTAGATCCATTACAGAAAACAATGCACTAAGGAAATTGGTGTCGAAATTACAAGTTCTGAAGCAATGCACAAAGATTTGGCTTAAAGAAAAAACAAAAAAGGATAAAGACAGACTAGTAGATTTGGAATCCGACATCAAAGACCTCACCACTAAATTTTCGGGGTAACCAAACATCTAGGACTTCGAATCTAACTTGAGACGTCTGGAATTGGAGAGAAACACTTTACTTCGACAAGAGGAAGAAAAGTGGCGACTGCGTAGCAGAGCGCTTTGGATGGCTAGCTGTGATCATAACACAAATTTTTTCCATAATGTGGCCTCCCGAAATGGAAACAAAAACTTCATATGGGATATCAAAGGTGAAAACAACATGCTGGTTAATGATCAGGCACTGTTAAAGAAAGAAGCAGCCTCTTATTATAATTGTTTTTAAAAAACATCATGTTCTCAGGATACAGTTAAGCAATGTAAGTTGGCCGACCTTTTCCCAGAGAGGGTCGATGTGGAGGAATCTCGTGCACTTTACAGCTCGGTTACAATTGAAGAACTGAAGTCGGTACTCTTTCACTTCAAAAAGGAAAAGAGCCTAGGTCCAAATGAATGGACCGTTGAATTCTTCACCTCCTTTTTTGACTTGGTTGGAGAGGACTTATTAGCATTGGTTGAAGAATCAAGAAGACTGGAACCATCTATGGACGTATAAATGCTACTTTTCTAACCCTAATTTTGAAGGAGAATAAACCTTATTCCTTCGACGACTTCCACCCTATCTCACTCTGCAACCTGTGTTATAAGATTATTTCAAAAATTATAGCAAACCAATTGAAACCAATACATTCTGGAAGGATTTCCACTGAACAAATGGGTTTTCTGAAAGGCAGGCATATCCAGGATGCTATAGGCACAACCCATGAGTGTCTACACAACATTAAAAAATATAAATTGAAAGCTTTGGTGCTAAAATTGGACCTAAGGAAAGCATACGTTTGTATTGACTGGGATTTTCTCAAGCTTATCCTTCACAAAATTGGTTTGGAGGCACAGATGACTAAGTGGATAATGACTTGTGTCACCTCTTTGTCCTTTTTTGTTCTCATCAACGGGGAGGCTTCGGTTTTCTTCAGAAGTGGAAGGGGAGTCAGGCAGGGATCTCTGTTATCTCCCCTCTTTTTGTCCTAGTGATGGAAGGACTCAGCGTGTTACTAAAACAAATCTTTGTAGAAGGACTCTTGTCGAGGATCAAGGTATCTAAGATGACCAAGATCTTACATCTCCTTTTTGCGGACGATGTACTCATATTGTCAAAGGCGATTCTTTCAGAATGGCAGGCGATTATTAACCTTATCAATCGTTTCTGCAAAGCATCGGGATTGACTGTCAATCCTTTGAAATCGAAAATACATTACGAAGGCATTATGGAGACTGAACTAAATTGTTTCAAACATTTTCTACCATACACCTTCTGCGAACTATCATTGGGGTTTCGATATCTCGGCTACATTTTGAAAACAGGGACTCAGCGTGCTCCCGATTGGGAATGGTTGGTGGTAAGAGTGGCAAATAAAATCAATCAATGGAGCAACATATGGCTGTCATTGGGAGGGAGATATATCCTGTTAAAGTCGATATTGGAAGGACAAAATGTTTATTGGATGTCCATGGAAAATCTACCACGCTCGATTTTAAACAAAATCAGAAAATCAATGTTTCAGTTTTTGTGGATAGGCCACCAGGAAACACAACAGTACCATCTGTGTAGATGGGAGGTCCTCTCCAAACCAAAAAAACTTCAATCTAACTCTCTTCAATCTGGCATTGAACGCTTGAGGGGATTTCTCAATCTAACTCTCTTCAATCATGCATTGAACGCTTCAACTCTGTGGAGAGTGCTAACACAACCCAGCATCTGGCAGCAGGTAATTAAAGAAAAATACTTATACAATTCCTCAACCATCGAATGGATTAGACACTACTCTCATCAACACACTCTAGCTTCTAAAATCTAGACAAGCCTTGGGCACGCATTTCCAGTCATTAACCACTAGATTAGCTGGCGCCCTGGATCAGGTATACATGTGAAGGTGGGTCGAGACTTAATTTTAGCCATGGCCGACAACGCTTGACTCTCCGATGAGCTTTTAACCATTTTAAAACACAGGGGCGTACTCACACTGGCACAAGCTTCACTAGGTATGAACACATTAAACCGCACTGAGATTTGGAGGAGTACCATGGACCTCGGGTTAGTGGGAGAACAAGAAAATGAATGGAATAGATTCACGGCAGGACTTGGATAGGCAGGGTTTACGCTCCGGCAAACAAAAGAGGATAAATTAATTTGGAACGGAGGCGACTCATCAGGGAAGATATCGGTCAGAAACTGCTACAAGGCAATTATATCACTTCATTCCCTAACAAACCTGCACGGGTGGAAACTCAATCTTTGAAAATGGAAACTACAATTAAAGATCATACTCTTTCTTAGGCTGGCGGTAGACCATATCATACTGACATGGGAAACCTTACAAAAAAAGGGTTGGGTGGGTCCAGGCTTCTGCTACCTTTGCAGAGCAGCAGCTAAAGATAGCGCACATCTATTTATTCACTATCAATTTTCAAAGGTGACCTGGATCTCCTGTTTAAAAGCTCTGAATTTGAATATGGATTGGAAGGGGCAGAGCATAAACGATTGCATGGAGAACTAGATACAAAACAAAGCTGCTCCAAAAAAACTGTCTGCCTTAATTTGTTGGTTCTTGTGGAAGGAGCACAACAAAGCAATATTTGAAGGTAAATTTCCCTCTACCTGTGTCAGTACATTTAGAACTTTAAATTTGCTCTCCTACAATCAAACAGAACTTAGACCGAGAATCTTAAGATTGAGCCCGATTACTCATATCAATGTATATACGCTGACTTTTTTCGATGGCGCATCCATCAACGGGGGAGCAACCTGTGGGGCACGAGAAATCTTCAAAAAACTTAATACCCCGAAGGTGAGGTGGTTTTTCAATTGCAAAGGAGGCTCCAATACGAAGGCTGAACTAGTTGGATCCAAGTTGGTTTAATTTTCTCATCCCGGGTTAATTTTCAATCTTTACCAGGCTTGTTATAACTGGGTTAATTTTTAATTCGGATCAGGCTTGTTAATTGAGTGTTAAATTTGGCAGTGTCGACAGTCATTCTCCAATGAGAGGCCATATGGGCCACCCTGAGGCTAGCCTGGGAGATTTGGAGAATCAACCAGTGTTGTGAGGTATTGACAAAATCCAGCGGGGAACATACAACCTCTGTGAGTCAAACCAAAAGTCAGGACGAGCGAGATGTTATGTGAGTTTAATGTAAAAGTCAGTGGGAACGTACAACCTCTGTGAGCATAGACACTCTCGTGCAAAAGTCAGGGGGAACGTACAGCCTCTCTGAGAATAGACATACTAGTGCAAAATTTAGGGGGAACATACAACCTCATTGAGTGTATTCAAACCTTGTGAGCCATGAGAAAAATTCAAGGTATCTAGTAAAAGTTAGGTTGAATATAAAATTCCTATGAGATAGAAACAAAAGATATTCCTAATATTGCAAATGATATAAATGTATTGATCTAGTGCATTGGCATGTGTAACATTATCCACCAGGAAGAGAATTTCGAATTGCCTTGTAAATGTTGAGTTGTAACTGAAGTCTTAAGTCTAGTTTTTTTTAGAACTAAAGTGTAATGTTGAGTTGCAACTAAAGTCTTAAGTGTAGTTCTGTTTTAGAACTAAAGTGTAATGTTGACTTGCAACTAAAGTCTTAAGTCTAGTTTTGTTTTAGACTAAAGTGTAATGTTGAGTTGCAACTAAAGTCTTAAGTCTAGTTCTATTTCAGAACTAAAGTGTAATGTTG
>CBVK0100306737.1:0-13942 GCA_900067695.1 Picea abies
TACCCACTTCCTAAGATGGACTACATCCTGCAGAAGGTAGTTGGATCCCAAAAAATGTCGATGCTGGATGGTTTTTCTGGTTACAATCAGATCATGGTACACCCAGACAATCGAGAAAAGACAACCTTTATGACACCATGGGGTACGTTCATGTATGCAAAGATGCCTTTCGGTCTTATGAACACTAGAGCTACTTTCTAGAGAGATATGGATATAGAATGTGTTGAGGAGAAAGAAAATTTTAGTGTGGTCTATCTAGACGACATCATGTTATTTTCTGACTCCGATGAACAACATATTGAGCATATAAATAAGGTCTTCCATAAATGTAGAAAGTTTGACATATCTTTAAATTCGAAAAAATCAAATTTTGGAATGCAAGAAGGAAAACTGTTGGGGCACATCATCTCAAAGGAAGGAATAAAGATAGACCCCAGCAGGGTGGAAGGGATTCTGAATACCAGCACTCCTCAGAGCAAGAAAGAGGTACAATCCTTTTTGGGAAAGGTGAATTTTCTGAGGAGGTTCATTCCAAATCTAGCTGAAATTATAAAGCACATCACGAGTATGCTCAGAAAAGGTAATGAGATAAAATGACCCCCGAAGCCAAGAAATATTTTGAAGACATCAAGGTGGCGCTGACCAGACCCCCGAAGCCAAGAAATATTTTGAAGACATCAAGGTGGCGCTGACCAAATCTCCCATATTAGACAACCCGGATTTCACAAAGGATTTTATCTTATTCTCTTTCACCTCAGAGCACACCATCGCCAGTGTACTGTTACAAAAGGATGAGCAAAATTTTGAAAATACTATAGCCTATTTCAGTAGGACATTGAGAGACTCCCCACTGAGGTATGATATCATGGAAAAACAAGCATACGCCTTGGTGAAATCCCTCAAGGATTCCAAGACTTATATACTACATTCCCGCGTCATTGTTTACGTGCCCAACAATTCCGTCAAGGACATCCTGACCCTGAGGGGAGAAGAGGTAAATGGATCATAGTCATGCTAGAATATGACCTTGAAATCAAGCCCACAAAGCTGATTAAGGGTCAGGGGCTTGCAAAATTGATGGCGCAGTCGAACTGTGATGTTTTTGGAACAAAATTCATTGTTGATCTGTTGGAGAACCCTCAAGAAGAAGCATCCCTACAGGTGTCTCAAAAATTCATCGATTCACCTTGGTATGCTGACATCATTTATGTGTTGAGAAATTTTCAAGCCACTCCAGGGTTAAGCAAAACCAAGGCTAGGTTTTTAAAGCTGAAGGCTACCAAGTTTTTCATCTTAGATAACTCTCTATATTGGAAAGATCTGGGAGGGGGATTGCTAAGTTGCTTACTAGAAAATGACACAAAATGAGCTAACAGGGAATTCCACAAAGGAGACTGTGAGGGGCATCACTACTGGAAAACCACCGCGCATAAAATCTTGAGGGAAGGTTATTATTGGCCTAGTATTTTCGCAAATGTATACAAGGAAGTTTCCAGTTCCCACGAGTGCCATATATTCGATAGAAGGAGAAAGCTGCAATATCTGTCGTTGAAACCTATCTATGTCAAAGCACCATTCATACAATGGGGATTGGACTTTATAGGATAAATCCATCTTCCATACTTGGTGCAGCATAGATGGATACTAATGGTTATAGATTACCTCACCAAATGGATCGAAGCATTCCCCACAAGGCAAGCTACCGACATAGTAATCATTCAGTTTATGGAGACCAATATCTTGTCTAGGTTCAGGTGCCCTATCAAGATCATCACGGATAACTTAACAACATTCAAGCCCAAGAAGATGGAGAAGTTTTGTAACGATTACAATATAACCCTGGGACATTTTATGATTTATTACCCATAGGGTAATGGATTGGCAGAATCATCCAACAAAATCTTAACCAGGATTATTAAAAGTCTCCTGCAAGACAACAATAAGGCCTAGCATAAGAAAATCATTTATGCGCTATGGGATGATAGAGTCACTACCATAAATTGCATCTTGATGTCGCCATTCCAAATCGTATATGGCACAGATGCAGTTTTCCCCACCTCACTAGGATTGCCCGTCAGGAAGTTACTACAAGAACAAGAGGCCGAGCCAGAAGACACTCAGAGAATGATAAATCAGTTGATTCACACATAGCATATGAGGGAGTAGGCTTACAACTGATTGCAACTTCACCAAGACAAGATGAAGAAAACTTTTGACAAGCATTCTAAACAGGAGGAATTCCAGGTGGATGATCTAGTTCTAAAGTGGGATGCGAGGAACAAAGACAAGTGAAAGCATGCAAAATTCAATCAACTTTGGATGGGAACTTTCAGAATTGGTGCGTACCATGGAAACAACACATATCTGTTAGAAGAGATTAACAAAGATTCCACTGGTGGAGGGCCTGTAAATGGCAGGTTCCTCAAACACTATCTGGTTCAATAAGGTCTGTTTCATTTTTCATGTCATTGTAAATATTTGTTTCATTTTTGTTTTCAAAGAAGGCATTTCGAGTCAGTATGTCAACAGAAAATTGAAGCCCAGAGGGAAGGCCCTAATTTTATGCTGAGTCTGGTTGAAACTATGTTAAGAAGGTCTAGGGTGTGTTTTTATTTTCCATTGTTTCAGAATCTGGAATTTGAATAAGGTCCAATGGTCATGCTCTTGGTATGCTATTCTTTGCCATCTCACTGGGAGGATAGCATCCTCGTTGGAGCCAACTGTTAGTGTCGTCATTTTTTTAGTTAGAATCAGTCTTAATTGAGTCATGGTACATGTGTCAAAGCATATGATGTTAGGTATCGAACAAAAAATGGGTCAAAGTCAGTAAGTGGTGGGTTGGCCCTTGGAGTCAGGAAGGGACGTCATAATCAAAACATGTGTAAGTGGTAAAGGTATTTTTCTAAAGAGTCGAGTCCTGTCAAAAGAGAATGTTTTAAGTGCCAAAGGTTGAGGCAAGTTGTTAAATAGAAGTCACAACAACAAACATAGTGACCATAATCAACTCATTACAAAGGCATAAAGAATGAAAAATCACGACGCTCATATCACATATACTTTGCAGCTCTTATCAGATGTACTTTACACACCCCAAAGTGTACCCGTCACATGGATGTGCTGCGAAAATATCCGGCTTTCTTTGAAACCTACAGTCACCATGGATTCAATGTCTCTTGGCACAATTCCATCTCTCGCCCACCTAGTTATAAATTCCCATTGCTCTGCATGCATTATGTTCACCATCCAAGTTTATGCACTGTCTGTAATTCTTCCCGCGAGCCCTGAGTCTCTCATGGCGGGAAATTCGATTGCCTTCAGCTATGTCAGAAACCTCAGTCAATCAATATTACTGCCTTAGTTCCATGCGAAATCCACAACACACAGAACAAATACACGATGCACCATGGCAACATCCTAGAACATAAGAAAATGTGCGCGAAGTGGCATAAATGTGGGGCCTAAAACTCAAAGATTTACATTGGTAAATGAAGATTTGGATGTGAGAGCATGTTTTGAATAGGTTGGATGCATGGTTTTTTGTAGGAAAATCCAGGGATTCAATGTGAAGCTGGCAGAACAATTCACACTCAGATTCAATGGGTTCTGCACAGTAATTGCATGAATCACTTTCTAGGTAACGAAGGAAACTATGTCAGCCTTAACAGAGATCCCTTTGCATAGTGAAAGGGGGTCTAAAGGCATGCCTTTGGATGCACTATGCTATGAGGATTTCATCAAACCAGACTATTTAAATGGGAAATTTGAAGTAGGCGTTCCAAGTAGATATCTGCAGGAGCCTTTTCAGAAGCTCACGAGGGAAATTAGAAAATATTTCACCTGTGAAGGGAGATCTGATAGAATACACCCACATCACATCCGATTGTTGATGCATTTCACATGAAGGAGACCATTGAACCTTCCATTATTCTTGCACCAAAGCCTCCGAGAAATGGAGGACAACGTCCAAACAGAAGGAAACCAGCCTAAGAAGAAACTATTGCATGTCTCACTAATAAAAGTACTGATAGTTGAGGAGTTGAGGCGATTGGGAAAAAACTGGGATTCATTTCTTCTCATAGCCGACATCCCCAGGGACCCCAAAGGAGATTCCTTTTCACCCACAGGAAAAGTAACATCCCACCACGTGGAGGAGGAAATAGGAAGAGTTGCGGAGGAAGGAAAGAAATTGGAATCCCCATCTCCCCAACAGTCGATACCTCGGAAGAAGGGAAAAACAAGGAAGAATGAAGAGACCGGGGAGGCGCAAGTTCTGAATGAGCCGTGTGCAAAGTCAGCCCCTGAATATTTACTCATGCGTGCCATTTGGCTGGAACCTATAGAAGGTCCAAGTCGAGAAACCTGCGATAGAAGGAGAAGGAAAAATATTGAAGGCATGGTTATTCGTGAACCATCACAGCAACTAGAGAAAGATAAACTCGCTATTGTTGAGCTATGCTAGGAGAATAGGGAGCTAAGACACCAATTAGCAGCGAATACCCTCAAGGCATCAACATCACATGTATGAGAGGGGAACATGAATTGGCTCAAGAAGCATCTCAGGGAATCACAAGACACAATCATCCAGCTGTGTGAAGCATAGAGGATGTCAGAAGAAAGAAATTCAAAGCACTTCAAGAAATGTTGACCAACCCTAGAAAAATTTAACGCGGCTTTGGCCAATGCAAAAAAGAGGTTGAAAGTTAACGCGGTTTTGCAAAGACAAGTAATGAATCTGAAAAGGTGAAACTGGTCCCTCAGGAGAACACTTTGTATATAAAAAATACAGATGAGGCCATAAGCATGATCGATCGACTTCATTTTTGTCTTCTCAAACGTGGCGCAGATTTTGTCTCCCCGTGTCTTATTTTCCACTAGAAAGTAGGGACTCCGACAGGTACTTGCATGGCAAGCATATGACGTGAAATGATGGAGACCCATCTATTACAAAGGACATGTGTACATTGAAGACATGAAATATTGAAGAATGGTGTTGTCCCCTAGCTGGTGTTTTCATCTTGGAAACACCTGCGACAATATGCGTTTACCTACCACATGCACAGTCCAACAAATGATCGTGCGAAAAAAATCAAGACTGTTACAATGGGTGGTAGGAGTCTGACAAAGCACTTGATCATTCAGATACCCTGTCAAAGGAGAATCATTGACACATCACTCCCTAACAATGGAAACTTGCTGATGATTGAACTGTCATGGAAAAGACGTCGGTTATTGTGCGATCGAGTATAGTCATTTTCTATTTTTAGTAAAGTGCCATACGAAGAGTCATCTCACAGAAAATAGTCAGAGCCTAATTTCTAGGGATAGTAGTTAGAGAGCGGGGTTTCCTGAGTGACACACCATTGTATATATATTTCGTATTTTCAATGTAAGCCAGGTTGGTTGGAAAAATAGTGTAGACAATGACTATTGAATGTAGCTTTCGAACTTGATTGAAACTTAATGCAAAGGTCCTGAAACTTTGACAAAAAGATTCTAATGGTAGTCAAAGGAGAATCATTGACACATCACTCCCTAACAATGGAAACTTGCTGATGACTGAACTGTCATGGAAAAGACGTCGGTTATTGTGCGATCGAGTATAGTCATTTTCTATTTTTAGTAAAGTGCCATACGAAGAGTCATCTCACAGAAAATAGTCAGAGCCTAATTTCTAGGGATAGTAGTTAGAGAGCGGGGTTTCCTGAGTGACACACCATTGTATATATATTTCGTATTTTCAATGTAAGCCAGGTTGGTTGGAAAAATAGTGTAGACAATGACTATTGAATGTAGCTTTCGAACTTGATTGAAACTTAATGCAAAGGTCCTGAAACTTTGACAAAAAGATTCTAATGGTAGCAGTTTGATGTATTGTACTCTCTCTTTGCGTACATGCTTTTCTATGTTCTTTATATTCATATCTATATTTTGTCTAAATCGGAACGTGATTCAAATCTAGAATTCACCGCATGATGCTCTAGATTTGCACCATTTAGATGACTTTGTTTCTTCTAAGTGAACTTCGAATTCATCCCTAGCGGTGCTCCGAGTTGCTTCATGTGTTTTTCTCTCACCTCACACAACGATTTTTAATTGAAATATTGTTGCTTACTTAGCCTTTATCCTCTCAAGTTCAGTCACTAAGTCATTTGTTTCTGTCATTTTCTTAAATTGACTCCATAGCCCAAGGTCTCTTTTTCTTTCCCCAATAGAACCATAAATATTGTACGAGAGTGTTAAATCTAGCCGACAATTTAAATCCATAACCTGTACATAGACGAAGTCTGAGAGAGATCCCTTTCCAGATCGAAAAGGCTAGTTTCTGGCCTCAAAGTTGGTTTGTAGGTTGCCTCTGTCATTCATTTTTCAGCCAAACAAATTTTACAGAGTGCTAACATGATCCACATGTACACCCTACACATCCAAGATGTATCCAAATATTGGATTCTCTGCATGCCAAAGGAACACTTATCCAAGTTGGAATATAACTTGTGCTGGTGTAGGGTGCCCAATACCCACTGAATATGATCCAAATGTTCCTCCCAAGTTTTGTTGAAGATGAGGATGTCAGAATATGATCCAAATGTTCCTCCCAAGTTTTGTTGAAGATGAGGATGTCATCCAAATATACAACCACAAAGGATTTTGTGAATGGTTTTAATATATTGTCCATCATCTGTATGAATGTGGTCGGGGCATTATTCAAGCCAAAAGGCATGGACAACCACTCAAATATTCCTTCTTTGGACTTGAAGGTTTTCTTTCACACATCAGTTTTCTCAATCAACACTTGGTGGTAACTTGACTTTAGATCAATTTTACTAAAAAACTTGGCTCCCTTAAGCTGATCAAGAAGATCATCAATCCATGGAATTGGGTACTAGTTCTTGACTATGATCTTGTTTAGTGATATGTAATCAATACAAAGTCACCATGTCCCATCCTTCTTTTGTACTAGAAAAATTAGCCTCTCACAAGGTGAGGATCTGGTTATGATGTGGCCCTTCACAATTGGTTCTTGGATACAACGTTTTATTTCTTCATTATCCATAACAAAAATCATGTATACAGGGCCGTTACACTGAGGAGCACTAGGTGTGACATCAATTGGGTGCTTTGCTTGACAGTGCATAGGCACCCTAGTAGGTGAGGCGAATATATCCTTGTACTTATCGACTATTCTATCCACCCGTTGCTGCTGGGTAGAGAGACCCCATGCAGAGGTTTTGGCGGTTGTAGTGACGTTCTGGTCACCTTTCGATAGAACCATATAGAGGAAAAATATCCTAATATGAGAAACCACCTTTCTGCACTGCTTCATAGAGATTAAAGAGACCACAATATTTTGGACTACCTCCAATACCTTGTAGATTTGATCTCCAAAAGTAATAATGACACTACATGGCCTAGATTCATAAAAAACATGACGTTTCCACATATATGGTTGTCCTAGAAAAACATTACAAACTTCAAGTGGAGAAACATCACACAATACCTCATCTTTGAAGGGTTTGATTCCATAATGCATTCGACATTACTGGCTGACGTGGATGTTCAGTCCCTGGACGAGCCAACTAATGGTGTATGGCTGAAGATGTGGTGTCATTGTCAAGTTCAACCTATTGAAAATTTTTGCTGATATTAGGTTTTTCTGGATACCACTGTCAACAATGAAATGGAGTGGGGTTCCCTTCACCCACATCTATGAGTGAAAAAGGTGCTCCCCTTCTTCAGGTGCTCTGGTTCCTTTAGATGGACTTTTGTGGTAGTGATAGTGACACTGGGTTCTTCATCAATGATCCATATTTCATTTTCTATATTGAAATTTGAGTCTACGTCAACATTCGACCATGAGGCTTTCATCTCAGCCAACAATGACTTTTGGAGTGACATTAATCAATATTGTGCCAAGGGGTTTTATGGAACTCACACCATTTTCTAGTGTCCTTCGACTTCCCATTGCCCTTCTTTGTTGGTGGCTTGGGATGGTTATCCTGGGGCTGGCCATCCTTGCTTTTTCCTTTGGAAAGGGGGTTAGTGCCACCCTTACCATAATTTGGCTATTCCGTATTTGTAGATCCAAACTCCTGCTTCTTCTGCTGCTTGAATTTCTGATCAATTTTGACAGTATATCGATAAGAGACTCCTAATGACGAGATGTCCAAAAACTCTATTTTGGATTGGATGTACTAGTGCAGATCCCCATAGTATTTTAGGACCATATGCCACTCAAAGTATTTGATACCCATCTTGGTGCACAAGGTATATAGAGTATTTTTGAACACCAACACTGTTTGGCCCCTCTCTTGGCATAGTGTGTTCCATCTCGTGTACTTGTCATCATAACTTCCAACAGGGTAATATTGTTCCTTGAGGGCATAAAAAAAAATGCCCAAGTTGGAACTGGACCAAAAATTATAGAATCATCCTCGATATGTTTCTCAAAGTAATTATCCCACCAATATTTGACACGGGGAAGGGATTTAAGGAGCATGTAGGTGATCTTTTCACTATTGGAAAAATTGTGGACAGAGAAATAACCCTCTAGCAGATTTAACCATTTTTCCAAAGCATCGACATCTATATGGACTTCAAATAAAGGAATCTCAAAGTTAACTTGTACCTTGAATGGTGTCTCACCTATAAATTTATTGCTAGCTTAAGGTTCTATTGAGCACTCAACACACCCTAAAAAGCCTATGCCAATTTTTCACTTTTTGGGTACCACTTAATCTTTGCACTCTCTGAATTGAATTTTCTTAAGAGAAATGTTTTTTCTTTGCTTGTTCTCTTAATACTCATTAGATATTCAAGTTTTTTTAACTTTATGAAACTCCATGAATTAAAAGATCTTAACACTTAAATAAGGAATCATTAGCCAAAACACTTAGCTCGATGCGCTCAAGATTCAACGTCAAAGGGAATTAAGAGGTGAAAAAGAAGCACTCGGAAAACATGAATCGCCGATAGCCAATATTCATCGGTATCAACGAAAGGAATTTGTTTTTCATGACAAATATCACATATGGACATCGCCGATAGCCGATCCCCTTCGACATCGGTAAAAGGTAAAGGGAGTAAGCATTAAGGAAGAAAGAAACGATATCACCGATAGTCGATACCCAATGCTCTTGTCGGAATTATAGAAAACTGAATCACTACAAACATTTCAACCATGCTAAAGAGTTTTCCCCAATCACTGATTCCCAAAGAGTTTAGGCATCGAGAGTTTTCGAAGAAGCTAATCCAAACAAAAACATGTGATAGGTTTATCCCCGATCGCCGAACCCGATACCTTTTCGGCATCGGCGAGATGAGTTTTATTTTAGAATGCACAACTTGAAGAAAGTCTTGACTCCGACTAATACGTGCAAATTAAGTTACTAGCCTTTAGTGCCATGTGTCTTTTCCAGATGGAGAAACGTATCACCCAGTTTTACCCCGAGTCATTCTTGGTCCCCTAAATCCAAGTCACACCCCTGAGCCAGTTTTTCCATGTCAACACTGTACAATGAAATAAATCGGAGTCAGAGGTTTTTCGCCAAAGGATATCAACGAAAACAACCATAACCCATTGCTGATCCCCGATCCACCCATTAAGAAATAGACACAATGGGATGTTTTAGTGCTAGATACGTTTAGATTTTGGGCATTTAAGGGGTTAACTAATACCAAATATCGCATTAGTTGCTACTTCGTGTGAGATTCAAAACAACCGTTTGAAATTATCGATAGAATACATCACCCTCCGCGCCTCCTCTGCCAACCCACTAAGAATTTAATTTGCAGAGATTCAATGACAGTTTTTTTTGAATTCCACTCATAACTTGGATTAAATGGTTGATTCGAAAAGGTAAGTTCTTCCTCGGTTTAAATTCCCTTGTGCTATTGTAAACGAAACCATTCTGCATGCAAAGGAGTTTCAGAGCATCAAGAGAAGCGAAATGAGTGATTCGAAAGTTGTAGAGATCCCGTGAGTATCAAATAACCAGGTTAAGCAAGCTTTATAGGTATGTACTAGTCTGTGGATTTTTCATGCTTACACTTCATATATATGTATTTTATCCTATGTTTCTCTGTACGCCGTCTCTAAAATATTTATTTCTATTACAGGAACAATGCCTCCAACAAATCCAACCACTAGGCAATCGCTGAGGGTGCCCAAGCTGAAAGAACCAGAGGTAGGAGAAGGCTCTTCTCTGGGAGCTGCAAAAAATTAGAATTTGCTCCAAGACTAGAACCAGTCATTAAAACATCCACAAAGAAGATTTTCACTCAATATCCAGCCTTTGGAGACACAAAGGCAAGCACCGAGACCAAGGCGGTACTCCCACATTGGGGGGAACTCTTCAAGAAGATCACCCGGGAAGAATTCTCAGGATACATCCCACACAACGAACCATATGTGAGAGCGCTCGACGATGAAGTTTTTCTGAATATCCGAAGATCGTACCTACACATGGTAGTAAGAAAAACTCTAGTTTTTCCCTGCATAGAACTCCTGAAATGGCTCATTGACCACACAAACACACAAAAATGTTTTATTAGTGATGACAATGGAGAGTGTGTCAGAGTATTCGTTCCAGTGGAGGTCCAAAACTATTACAAGCTTAGAGACCCGAAGGAGTGACTGAACACTGATTTCATCGTAAAGTTCTATGAGTTCCATGAAACCAACTGGGTAATGGCCTCATGGTGGTGAGAAGATAAGAAATACACCAACTGGACTTCCAACTGGTACCAAACAACCAACCTAAGATAACCATACATCATCCTAATGGCTCTCATCTGTTGGTTGTATGGGGATAAAGACTGCTCCAGATTTTTGGAGGCGTGGATGCCTCTAGAGTACACAATAGCTATTTCTAGGAGCGACTTCAACTGGGGAGCCATCATTTCCAAGCATCTAAGCATCTTCATACAACATGCTCAGACACCGAAAGAAGGGGAGAGTCCAATCTTCTACATGGCATCATACCTGCTGGATGTCATGTGTGCCAGAAATGTCTTCGCCGACATGAACCTAAGATGGCATGTTGTAGAGATCTTGTTCCATGTATATTTCAACATCTTATGGGAGAGCATGTATAATAAATCCTACTCCCTCATATGTGATCAATTCATCGCACACATTTATTTTATTCTTTTCAAGAAAGAGTGTCCAAGACTATCGATTGCGGCCAAAAGGGTAATATCAAAGGTCGGCCACTGGTATATGGATGAACGCGATACCTATAGTAGGGTATTCGGGGCCACCAGAGCACCTCATATCCTACCAACACATGTCCCTGACCAGCTTGTAGTGGGAAATATATGATACCAGACCATCCTGCAAGGTTACAACACCACCCTGGTCAAGGATAAGAAGTGGGCATTTATACCTTATGTATTCCATGTAGGCTTCACGCTAGTGAAAGACACTGCGCAAGACAAGCAGGAAGGGCTGAGACAATTAGAATTCCGGTTCTCAACTGGTCGATTCTACAAGCATGAACCAAAGGGTCTAGTCTTGAAACATGCTTCTCAAGTATCGTTCTTCTGGCCATACTCCCACGACAAGTTTGAAGATGAAGTCTTCACAAAAAATGCCCAGTATTGGGATGAAGTTGTGGCGAGAATGGTCGATCCCCAAATGAAAAGGTTTAAAGCCATGATCCTGGATGAACAAGCGACAATCCTATAAAAATTTTCTCAAGGGGCCCTCAGGGCCAGAGAAGAAATGATAGCAGCAAAAGCCCCTCTGATAGCCCCAATGCAAGCTAGAGGTACCCCCATGGCTCAAGACACATGGGAGAGGGGGTTGCTCATGATATAACAGGCACAACTGATAATTGATCAGTTGTAAGATGACCTGGACCTCATAAGTATGACAAGGCTCCCTGACGACAACCCAGATGAAAGCCAAGTAGGTCCAAGTGGCCCTGAACTGATAGACATCGATGAAATTTCCAGGTTAGATGAACTTGAATTCACAATGACACCGAGCGGATCACCGACAGGTGTTTCAACTCAGCCACAGACATTCAGAACATAAGGGAGAACAAGTGCACCAAACCTCGTAAGCGAATTGATAAAAATCTATGAGGATTATGATTAGAGCCCACAAGTATCCCTTGTGACCCCTGTACATATCGAAGAGGAAAAGTAACCAGAGAAGACATCTTCCCCTATTCCTGACACTCAAATTCATGGGCTTCCATAGAATAAACAAGAAGTTGAGAGTATCCTAGACACTGAGCTACCCAATGCACCAGAAACCCAAGTAGATAGTCCAAAGGAGGAGCTAGGGTTAGATGAACCAAAGGAAGGATCTCCACAGCAGGAAATCGACGTCTCAATGACTGATGATCAAGTAAGTACTAAGAATACCCCCGATTCTTCAATTTAAATCGGTACTCAAACCCTCGATGAGTGACAGACAGAAGTCGAGCCTTTAGAACATAGGGAGGAAGTTTGAGAACCCAACCCTATAAAAGTGTATACCATTGGGAGTCTGGGGAATACACTCACCTGGGGAGATCAAAAAATCCCTGAACCCATGGATGAAGTAGCCAACATACATGCCATCACTTATGACCAAAAAATGAAGGCTATTGTCTAGAGAACCACCAAGAAGAGGATGATCACTTTAGATCTCTCCATCCTCATCACTACAGATGAAAAATTGATCAACACAAAGCATGCTAGGACTTCCAAACTTATTGGCACAGGGATGGAAATCACATATGCCACCCTGGACAGAGATAAAAGGGACGAAGAGGAGTTGGCTGCTGCTTTAAAGGAATTGGAACATTTGTGCCACTTGGAAAAATATTACCAGGACACCACATAGGCCGCAATGTACCTAAGGAGCGAATTCAAGGAGGCCTATAGTAAGTTTATAGATGAACAACACCTATTCATTGCAAGCATAGTCGAGCTGCAAGAAGACACCCTCATGGTGCTTTCCATGTGCAAAGATATGGAGAGGTGGTATGAGAAAGTGCAACAAGCCATGGAAAAAATCAACTATATTAGCGCGGTGAAAAAGGGTTGGGATGCCAAAGAGCATGACATCAGGGTGCTAAGGGAAAGCAACATCAAACGCATCAAGAAATTGACCGAGTATTGGGTTAAAATGTCCTGGGAACCTCACTGAGAAATCCAAGAGAAATGGGCCAAGTGCAAGAAAAAATGGATTAAGATCAATTGGGTGATGAAATACATTGGACTCCCTGAGTTTGGCACACCTGATGAATTTGTTGACTTGCGCGACATAGTCAAGTCACACACTGATCAAGACTCATCATGGGTCGAAGAAATAACAAAGGTGACAAACACGATGCCAGGTCAGGTGCGACAGTTTATGGAGAACTTGGTCAAAGCTCAGGCTATGCTGCAACAATCAAGTGCCAATATATTCATGTATCGGGCACATGCGGTAGAGACAAGAGAGATTCACTCAGCCCCAATGGAACAAATTAGGTTCTCGTATGCCAACAAATGCGAGGATATATTTATCAAGTGGTCGGAGTATGAGAAGAGTCACCCACTTAAGTGATATCTTGAGATGACTCTCAAAACAATTGATAGAAGAGAGTGCCATGTGGGGGGTTTTGTTTTACTCAGCTTCACTTTAGTAGTTATTTTTAGTTAATTCTATGCTATAAATAGGAGGATCGACCTATTAGCAAAGGTTGATGGTTGCTGTAAATACCCTCATTTTTTGGTTTTGTTAAGAACTATTTCAAAGTTGCCTTTAATTGAGAAGTGATTTTGGACCATAGACAAGTTTGTGTTTTCATTAAATGCGTGTATGATTGGATGTGGAGAAGAATTATTTCTTATTTCGTCTCNNNNGCGTGTATGATTGGATGTGGAGAAGAATTATTTCTTATTTCGTCTCATGAGTGGTTGATTTAACGAGTAAGAACTACCAAATCTATGTTGGACACACCTACCA
>CBVK0100306738.1:0-13942 GCA_900067695.1 Picea abies
CTTTTCTTTATATATATATATATATATATATATATATATATATATATATATATATATTTTTTTTTTTTTTTTTTTTTTTTTTTTCTTTTTTTCACTTAAAAGCTATAATTCTTCATTCAATATCATATAAATATTCCAATTAAGGATGTTAATACTTTTCCAATCTCCTGTACATTCTACCTTTCTTTCTCAATTTTTTGAATGAAGGATAATAGTAATCATCAAGTAAAATGTCGGTTGGTAACCTCTAGCGATTCAATGAGATTAGATACAAAGACTTCTCTGAGCTTTTGCACAAGAGCATCTACTAATCAAGTCAACCCTTGAAGCTTATTCTTCCATTAGTGTGTGTGTGTAGCCTAATGGATTAACTCAATCAATTGTCATCAATGTTGTTTGGAATTTGGTTAGTTATGTGCCAACATGTGTCTTGTTGGAATTACCCTGTGTGAGGTGCATTGCTTACGTCAACAGGTTTACCAAGGGTGTCATCCACAAATGTGGGGATGCATGTGGCAAGCTTAAGTATTACAGTGATAAAGGATACTAAATCTTGAGTAATCACATTTAAATTATCAACTAGGGAAATCGTAGACTTTAGAAGCATTGTGCAAAATGTATGCAATCATTATGTGTAGAAATGAGCTATTGAATGAATTTTGTATCATTTTCCTTTTTAGGGAATGAAACAGTATGATTAATATGCAGCTACCTGCAACAAAGAACCATAGATCTATAGGACGAGTCTTTCAGACATGGAATGTCTCATGGCTTACTAGTTGATGCTACAAAACTCCTTATCTCCTTTAGAATTAAGCATCATCATTGAAAGTAAAATATAATATAAATGCTCAATGCTATGGAAAGGAAATGGAAACTGAAAGGTAAATTCAATGTTGGGAAATAAACCTATTATACAGTGCATTGGATCAGACAACAAATCCCTTGCCAACCATAAGTTTATGGCATGCTGACAAAGAAATAAATCACATTAATAGTGACAATGGAAATGTTTTAGCTACATAAAATAAAAACATTCACAAACTAAATACATATGTAATGCACAACAAATATGAAGGTGCATTCACCACCAACCTCTCCAAGTAAGCCCTACCTAAACATGACTGGTGAATCCCTTTTTTAAAACTTGAATTAACTCAAAAGAACATGATAGTCTTTTTATTTCATCAAAGAGATTCATAATTACAGTGTAACGTACCCAACTCCATGTTGAGCCACATTACTACAAATCCAACTCTATACAACTGTACTTTTGAAAATTCTTTCAACTTGGGTCATATTTTCCATAATTAACAACTTTGATACCATATAATAATTATGCCATGCATATGATACAAATATGCATGCCTAATACATTCAATTCCATGCATAATTTATAATAACAAGATGAATTATAAATTCAATCCATTCATGAGATATAACAACAATTTAAACATATAAATACAAAATTCAATCCATTCATGAGATATAACAACAATTTAAACATATAAATACACACAATAAATGTCATTAAAGCACACATATCATAAAGAATACTTACATTTAATGAAAGCACCAATTGACTACGGACCCCAAACATTCCACTCAACCATAAACTTAGTTGCTCCAATTCTCTCTGCAGCAAGTCACCCCTGAGTTGGGGCTACGACTCCACTAGGGCAAGGCTACAAGATAACAATGTTGCATTGACTCTCACTAGCTCACACCCCAAGCATGAAATCCACAGGCATTGGTAACAAAAATGACAAAGAATGGATTGTTTTCCATTGAAAACAAGGCTTAAGTATGCATGGCCTTAACTTGCTATGTGACACTCAATGAAATATTATATTGTTTTTTTCATTAGCCTATTTTTAGGCCTCCTAGCCCCCTCACCTTTCCCTCTCGTGGAGTCCAACCCCCCCCCCCNNNGCCCCCTCACCTTTCCCTCTCGTGGAGTCCAACCCCCCCCCCCACTCTTTATCTAACTTGGTCTGTGAGCATGATGTATTTTTTTAATCAATTGTATGTACAATTTACAATGGTAGGCTCTCTAGCCTTAATCATCATAGGCTCTCTGGCCTTCATCATATAGGCACTCTGGCCCAAAATCACATACAAGCTCTTTGACCCAAAATCATACTAGCTCACCAACCTATATAACATATGTACATATACAATTACAACCTAGGGATCAAACTAGGGGTATTACATACAACCTCTAATATGTAGCTCTTTCAACCCTAGCTATAAGCAAACTCAAACCTATCATTGTCTCCATTAATAGAGATATAGATGAGTATATTTATACTAAGAGGACCTTGGATCCTTACTATGGAAATCCAAGCTCTAAATTAAGAGTCTTACCCAAAAAATCACCATTCCCTCCTTCGTTAGTTAAGGTGGTTCATTGAGAAATAGGATCCTAGGGTGCATGATCCCTTTTTGGTGCAAGAACACGGGTTTTCTTGGAGGATTTGTGGCACCATTCTCTCTCTTGACTTGCTACATTAAATGGCTACTATGGAGTGCATGGTCGTCTCCCTCTTTATTGGGATGGGGTGAGAGGCTTACTGGAGAACTCATGGTGCCAATCTTCTCATTGGTCTGCTACTTTCAATGGATTGCCACAAAGCGCACAACCATCCCCCTTCTTTCTTAAACCAGAGCATTATGGAACACATCTCTCCATCCCCAGCTATTACTTTGCTTAGATTAGTAAGGTCAACCAATTGATGCCCTAATTCTTTGTTGGAAAAGCATTTCTTTCTCTATCATATTGATGAGTATGTATTGGCTTGTCCTTCTCTTGGTTCTAACTAGGACAAATGTTAGAGGCAAAACCAAAGATGAAAACATAAACAAAGTACATTTTCCACAACCATGGGGGTCAAAGATACAGAGAATAAATCACCAACAAGAATATCACAAACCCATACTCATGAGCAATAAGAAAGCTCAAGCATTCACAGATAAAAATCTCACAAAATGCAACCAAAATAGACTATTGCAAGCTATTAATCAACACATTACAAAATAGTTTAGTTTAGTAGATATTTGGCGAACCAATAGACAAATTGCAACCTCCTCGGATAATTACTTATACAATTAATGAATATAATGGGATAATCCAGGAGCCCATCAACATGTCTTGGGTTTCCTCGTGAGGTTTTCCTTGGAAAATGTGTATGTGTGTGTGGAGTCCTTTGGGGTTAACAATCGCTATTGTGGTTGGCAATTGAATCACCCTCCATCTAAATATTTCAGAGAGTATGGAGGATCCCACAATGTTTTCCTTGGAAAATTTAATATCGTGTGTGTGCCCAAGGGGTTAGATTAACTAATTGTCACTAATGTTCTTGGGAATTTGGCTAGTTCTGTGCTGAGAAGTACCCAATTCAAATATCCATGGATGAGGCACACTAGGCTAAGTCGATGGGTTTACTAGGGATGTTGCCATCCATGAGTGTGGGGAAGTATCCCTGGGGTTTCCCCATGAGATTTTCCTTTGGGAAACACACACACACACAGACACATTCTTTTATATTTGTAGAGCTATGATCTAACAACAACCTGGAACATATGTTGTGACAATTACCTACGTTCAAATTTATTTTATATTCGTCAAGTTATGGTTTAGCAACAACTTGAAGCAATTATTGTGCCATAACCCTAGTTCAAATCCTAGTGAACTTTACAAAATGTAGCTATTAATCATATTGAATATAATTAATGTAACATTTGTAGACAACATTATATAATATTGGCAAGGTATCAACATACCCTATTCTTATTCTTCCCTTGTAGTGGATCAAATTTCTTTTCAAAATTACCATGCATGTATAATAATAAAAAAAGTATATTTCAAATATCATATAAAAAAATATAGCCTGAGTGGGTACAATGGTTAAGAACATGTGTTTCCTCCTAAGAGATTACAAGTTCAAATCCAGAGGGGGGTAAGGTATGTATACCTCTGTAAACTTTACCAGTAAAATTGTTGAGCCGAAAAAGTCTCATAGGTATCTATACCTCCGTAAACTTTACCAGTAAAATCGTTGAGCCAAAAAAATCTCATACACCAATTTGATATGATCTAAAATATATTATTATTATTATAAAAAATTTATATTTCAAATATTATATAAAAAAATTGATTTGACTTTTTTTTATGCTTTTATTTAAAACGATTATATACCTCTCATTTTATATTTATTTTTAAAATATTGAAACGTTGTTAGAAATTTCTTCTTCCTTATCATTTAAATATTCTACTCATATTATTCTTATTATATATGAAAGTTTATTTTCTCATTTAAAATATTGTTTTTATATTTATTTTTAAAATATTGAAACATTGTTAGAGATTTCTTCTTCCATCATTTAAATATTCTACTCATATTATTCTTATTATATATGAAAGTTTCTTTTCTCATTTAAAATATTGTTTTGTTTTATTTTTTATTATTTTAGTATATATGAAAGTTTTTTTTCTATTTAAAATATTGTTTTACTTATTTTTTTCTATTTTCAATGGTGCCATTTATATATTCTATTCATATTATTTTTATTATATATGAAAGTTTCTTTTCTCGTATAAAATATTGTTTTGTTTTATTTTTTATTATATATGAAAGTTTTATTTTTCATTTAAAATATTGTTTTACTTATTTTTTTTTTTTAATTTCAATGGTGGGTAAAGCATGATGAGTAAAGTTTGATTTAAAAATAAATATAAAATATAAATATAAAAATCAATTACAATATTTCCATTTGTAAAATAAATTTTAAATAATTTAACATAAAAACCAAGAGAGTTTTATACTAGATGCCAAAGTTGTTTTCTTAAAAAAAAAAAATTTATACAATTCTAATAACATGCAAAAGACAAAAATCTTTTACAAGGAGAGTATATTTATTATAAAAGTATATAAAGGGCTAGATGCTTGTTTAGCACTCACAAGCCTCGGATATAATTTCACTTGCATTACATTCAAATAGTGTCATTTATGTCCCGATAGATATGTATATAACTATTAGATTAACTCAACTATTTAGGTATCCAAAATTAGAAAATTTCTAATTTTCAAATTCAATTCTAATAATATGCAAAAGACAAAAATCTCGACAGGGAGAATACATTTATTATAAAAGTATATAAAGGGCTAAATGTGAATACATTTATTATAAAAGTATATAAAGGGCTAAATGTTTGTTTAGCACTCACAAGCCTCAATTGACTCGTTAGTATCTTTTCATGTCCAAAATCCTTCTTGAACAAATTGTATTGCATTGCATTTCAAGTACAGAACTACAACAATTACTCTAGAGAAGTTATATTAATACAAAATGTACATATCTTAAATAAAATTGACTTGTAGGATATTTGTTATTTCGAATAAAAAGTTTAAAAATGTGTGGGATGGGAAGTAGATATTAAAATTGTATTTGAATTTTTTTTTATGCAGGGTTAATGATGGATGATGGAGTAATAAATATTGATTATTTTTTATGCAGGGTTAATGATGGATGATGGAGTAATAAATATTGATTGAGATGGTAAAGGTAAAGAAGTTGCAAATATTAAATTTAACAAATTTGAAAATGGCTTCATACACATTATGAAAATAAAAGAGTTTCCCATCTTTAAAGTAGGGTTGACATTGTTCTAATAATATTTTGAGTATAACATTTTTCCATTTTTAATTCGTAGTTTAGTTAATGTATCTTCAAAACATTATTTATATTCAATTTTGATTTTATATTTATGCAATTTTATGATTAACTTTTTTAATCTAACTACGTGACAAATGATTCATGCGATGTATTTGTTCTTAATCATATTCATGCGATGCATAAAATATTGATCTTCGTTCATCTATTTGTAAATCATAAAAAATAAATCATATTAGGCAACTCTATGTCGAATTTGGACCTCAAGAATCAATTTAGTTTCATCATCTGCAACTAACAATCCTCTAACTTGTAGAGGAAAACAAATATCAATTTGGATATTAAATTTGATCAACTTTATCGACTGAAACACTCTGCTCGGGTTTGATGCCATCAAAGTTCTAGGGTTTCTGCAAAACTCGACCTTCTTTTGCTTCTGCGCAGATCTAGCTTCCAAGGACTGCAAAACTCGACCTTCTTTTGCTTCTGCGCAGATCTAGCTTCCAAGGACTAAGCTTGGTTTGAAATTATGGCTGAAGAAGAGGGGGCGAGAGCCCCCTCATACCAGAATGTAGTAGCTAATGAATCTACAAGGAACTCTCGATCACGTTCCCCCTTTGAATCACCGTCGCAGCTAAGTAGTTAGGTGTATCGGGAGGAGCTGAATAAGGGCAAGGCAATGGAGATTGAGGTCAACTCTTCTCATCCAAAAGTAAGGCATGGAAACCAGATAAATGTATTCCTCAAGCTTTAGTAGAGCCCATGTATGTAGTTAGTTCAGTCAGAGTAGGAGATAAAACATAATACATGAGGGATCATGCCCTCATAGGTAAATTTCTAGGGCTATGGCCATCTAAGAAGGATCTAATTTGATGGATCAATACCTAGTGGAAACCTAAGGGTCACTATGACCTTTAGTTGGGGTCCAACGGTTTTTCAGGTTGATTTTTCACAATCTAGAGAACAAGGATCAGATCTTTGAAAACGAGCCCTATTTCTTCAACTCAGTTGGGATTTATTCGAGATACTGGTCGGAGCACTTCAGTCAGGAAAAATAAGATTTTACTTATGCCCCGTCTGGATCATACTTTACTCGCTCCCTCATGAATTTTGGCGGAGAAATCTTGGTTGGGATTGGAAATACATGGGGGATCTATGTCAAGGAAGTAGAAGCTACGCATCAATGCCGTTATACATCCTATGCTCGAATATGTGTTTATATGAACATCTCCAAGCCTCTTCCAGGATCCATATGCTTGGAATATCATGACAAGGAATGGATTCAAACCATAGATTATGAGCACATTCCCTTTAGGTGCATAAAGTGTCACGAGCATTGTCATCTTTTTAGAGATAGTCCACTTAATGCCCCTCCCAACACTATAGCAACAACCTGTGAAAAATATAAGGATGGTTTCACTCAAGTTCAAGGGAAGCGAAAACTGAATAAAAACAAATCATCCCTAACACATCCTAAGGGCCCTTCAACCAGTAATTCTTTTGAGATCCTCAATCAGATTCTAGACTCTCTGGACCCAACTATGACCCCTACCCAATCGAGCGGGGAAAATACCCGGGGAAAAGCCAAGGAAATCCCAAAGTCAATACTTAAGAAAATCATTCCTAATATGAATCTTGTTCCTCCGGATGAAGATCAGATCGTTGAAGAGGGAGGTGACATGGAGGTAGAATTGGATGAAATGGAATTAGCCAAGATTGATCTGGTGTGTCTTGAAGAAGCATATTGCAAGAAGGACCTATTTTCCTTACCCCCGAAATAGTTAAGAAAAGTCCACAAAGTCTATCTAAACTCCACAGCTGGAGCCACCTCCAAGTCTGGACTGGGGTTTGGTATTCCTCCATACCCATGCAACAAGGCTCAAAAATCACCAAAAGAAGAAAAAAGACGAGGAAGAAAGTCTACCCAACAGTTAATATGAGAAGTAGGCAGATATATGATAAATTCTGGACATATCCAAAAGTTCACTGAGAACTTATTTACTATTCCCCCTCCTTCTTCCTCGTGAAGGTTGTCTCATGGAATGTTAGGGGCCTCAATGGAAGGTCCAAGTAACGTATCCTTCGAAGTAGTATTATAGTAGAGAATCCAGACATTATATTACTACATGAAACTAAATGTGCAGGAGTAGAAGCATCAAACATTTTCTCAAAGTGTTGGAAGCAGAGTGATCATGTGTATAATGACTTCCGAGGAGCGTTTAGGGGGATTGATATCCTCTGGAACCTAGCTACAGTTCTCCTTTACAACTTCTATTCAAATCAATGGATTATCTTTGCTACTTATTGAGCATTTGGTTATGACAAGGAAGGAATCATCATGAATATTTACGACCTACAAACACCTTTGGAGAAAGGGGCTTTTTTTAATAGCTTGTAAGGTCTGGGTGATCTTGTTCGAGATAGGCACTGGATTTTGGGCGGTGATTTCAACATTATTCTTTCCTTGGAAGAAAAGCGTGGGAGAATCTGGCGTTTTTATAATGACAACAAAGGCTTCAAGAAGGTTATTGACTCTCTTAAGTTATTTGATCTAGAGTACTTTAATGGAATCCACACCTGTTCAAACAAGAGATCGAGTTCCCAACATATAGTCTGCAAACTAGATCGCTTCCTCATATCAGAGCCTTTAATGTTGGATGGTCTTTTAATGGAATCTTGCATTCTTCCAATGATGGGATCTTATCATTGGCCCATGCAACTATGGATAGACATCGTTAGCTCCCCCAAGCGCAAACCCTTATGGTTTGAAAAGTTATGGTTATCTCATCCATACTTTTAGGATAATGTTCAAAAGTGGTGGGAGGAGGTCGTTGTCCATCATGGTAATTTAATGTATTGATTTCAACAAAATTTGAAGAACTTCAAGCAACATATCAAGGAGTGGAACAAGAGCATCTTTGGAAGTATCTTCCAAGCTCAAAGAGACTTATAACAGAGAATGAAGGAATTACAATAGTAACTTATCACTCAGGGAAATACAGAACAAATACAGGCAGAAGAGAAGCATCTTAAACAGTAGTTGGAGGACCATTATGCTCAAGAAGAAATCCTCTTACACCATAAATATTGTGTTCAATGGTTAAAGGAAGGTGAGAAGAACTCAAAATTATTTCATCATTCCATGATCCAACATAGGCGTATCAACCACATCGCTAGACTGGAAAATGATCAGGGGCAACCAATAATGGATCACGCGGGCATGGAAATGGAGTTGGCTAACTATACAAGGATCTCCTTAGAGAACCATGTCCTGATATATCTCCAACCATTAATAAAATTACATTGCATATCCCCTCCCTGATCATAATGGAACAAAACATAGCCCTTCTTTGACCGGTCTTGATTGAGGAAGTGGATCAAGCTATCAAGGAATTACCAACAGGGAAATCCCCTGGCCCAAATGGATTTACCACAAAATGTTTTCACCATTGTTGGCACATAGTGAGGGGCGAAGTCTGACAACTGATCGAGGATTCTCATTCCACCTTGGGAGTTATCCTAACACTTAATGTGACCTTCCTTACTCTTGTTCCCAAAGAGGAGCAAGTCACTCATCCGAAGCAATTTCAACCAATTTCACTCTACAATGTCATCTTTGATCACCAAGGTAATGGCTCTTAGGCTCAAACCTCTACTACCTTTCATTATTTCTCAAGAACAATTAGGATATGTGGAAGGGCGTCAGATTTTGGATAGTGTAATCCTCGCTCATGAGGTAATGCACTCACTAAAATCCACCCAGTCCCCATGTGTGATAATTAAGCTATATCTTTCCAAATCTTTTAATAAGCTCAGTTGGAAATATATGCAATCCCTCCTTTCGAATTTTGGTTTCAACGAAGACTGGGTTAATTGGGTCCTATAGCTAACTTCCTCTGCCTTTTTTTCTATCTTGGTAAATGGGATCCCTTCTAGAATTTTGTCTCCATCTAGAGGTATCCACCAGGGGGATCCTCTTTCCCCCTTCCTTTTCGTCATCATGGAGGAAGGACTCAATCACTATATCAAGGCTTCTATAGTGGATGACTCCCTTTGCATGACATCCAACAACCTGTCTTTCACAACCAATTTGTGGATGATACCATGATGATGGTGTCTCCCATTGCTAGAGAATCCCTCAAAATTCGTGACATTCTGAAAGATTTCAATAATGCCTCGGGTACTTCCATAAATACTAAAAAGTCTCAGATCTTTTTCTTCAATACCCCCCAAGCCACCCAAACACATATTACCTGCATCTTAGGCTTCTCACTGAGCTCCCTTCCATCCAAATATCTTGGCATCCCCCTCATAAACAATGTTTGACACAACAGTGCTTGGGAACCTCTTATTACATCTTTGGAAAAGCAACTTAGCTCTTGGAATTTTCGCTCTCTCAATTTAGTTGGGTGACTAGTGTTACTAAAATCAATGCTTCAAGTTATTACTATTTATCTTTTCTTAGCTCCAGCTGCTCCAAAATATGTGCTCCAAAGCATCCGCAACATCCAAAGAAAGTTCATTTGATAGGGGACTAAAGAGGGCAAAAAATGGGCTCTAGTAGGGTGGGAAAACCTCTACAAACCCAAACTATCCAGAGGCTTGGGATTAAGGGAACCTTGCACTTTAAACAAAGTTACGAGGGATAAGATTTGGTGGTGATGGCTAAAACATCCAAGAGATCTTCGGTCTAAATTATGGAGATGAAAATATACCCCTAGAATTGAAGAAGCTTAGCTAATCATATGGAATGAGCAATGCGATGATTCACTAATATGGAATGCATCATGGTTAAATCACACCCTTATCTAGGAGCATGCATTTTGGGAAATTTAAAATGGTGAGGATGCACAATTTTGGATGGACTCTTGGCAACAACTATCACAACTTCAACATTAGGAAAATTTGCAGGAGGTCTTTCAAATTATGCGCCATAACGAAGTCAACACGGTTAATGAATTTTGGAAAGAATCCTCCTCACTCCCACCCTTGAAAGAATTGAAAACCTCTCATAAAGATCTTGGTCTCCCCCCCAGAGGTGGATATAAGTCTGTGGTTGAACGAGGTGGCCCTCAAAAGAATCTGGATTCAACATGGACCAGACATTTTTCATTGGGGCCACTCTTCCAAAGGAGTATTTACAATAAAATAAGCCTATTCCCTTAAAGCTCACTTCCATGTCTTGACCAAGGAAACCATATGGCACAACATTTGGCAGGATCATTTATGGCCTAAGGTTAGCAGCTTTCTCTGGCTTCTAACACACAACCGCATCCTCCCCTAGGACAACCTCAGAAAATGGGGCTTCACAGGTCCATCAGTTTGCCCTCTTTGCCATAATAATGAGGAATCAATGGAACACCTCCTCAATCAATTTCATTTCAATTGTATTCTTTGGGATCAAGTAGTTATGGCAATGCGCACTATTGATCGTCAACAAAATAATATAGTTGTCACAATTGAACAATGGAGACTTCTAGCCTTCAAAAATCCCATTCTGAATTGTATCTAGTGATTTCTACCTGAATTTGTGGTATGGCAGATATGGAAGGAATGAAATCGAAGAATTTTTCTCTTTTAGCACTTACCAACACTTGATATATGGCTCAAAATGTGTGGGAATGTGCAGGAAATGGTAAGAAAGAAAAAATGGTCAGTGGAGGATATAACTTACGAGTCCAATGAAAAAGAACTCCTCCTCAAGTGGGACCTAGGCCTAAATTATACTACCTATTTAGGTCCCTCTCATCCTCCTTCTCATTCAAGCCCCTCCTCATGGCAAAGGCCCCCTCTAGGATTTATCAAGCTTAATTTTGATGGGGCATCCAAAGTTAATCCCCGTCCTACAAGCTTTGGTGTTGTTTTAAGGGATGAAAACATGGAAATTTGCAACATTCTTGTTGGCAGTATAGGATATGATTCAAACAACTCTGTGGAACTATGGGCCCTCTTTAAAGGCATTCATGTTGTCTCCACTTATGTCTACCGGAGGGTTATAGTATAGGGTGACTCACATATTATTATCTCTTTATTATCCAAGCTCCTGAATGGATGGGATCTGAAAAAACTATCTCTGAGATAGCGACTTCTCAACAACATTGAATATTTAAAGTCCATGGTGTTACCCCATTTTGTTCTCATCCCTTCACATGTCAGGTAGGAGGCCAAAAATATTACGAACAAATTGGATCATGTTGGAGTAGACTGCCTTGAGCAAGACGTGGCATGTATTTCTAATCAAAGTCCTGCTCACCCCTATTTTATGGAATGTATTGAAATGGCATGAATAGATTCACCTCCCCCAGACGGGGTATTATTACGTCCATAATGATGATGAGACTGTAGTTTATTGGTACCACCACATAACACCCTTTTCTCCTTTTCAGGCCGACGGGTGGTGTCATGTATATCTTTGGGATTCTCCTCTGTATCCAATGACCCTCTACGAAGATTATGATGACGATTGTAGTACCACATAATGGTATAAGCGACTTAAGCAACATTCATTATTTCAGCATTGTTGGGTATGTGTTATATTCTTTGCACGAGTAGTAGTGTTATATTTTCGCCGGTTTCGAGCCGACATATTATCGTCGGGCCGACATATTTCTGGGACGACATATTTCTGAATATCAGTTTGCAGTAGATACTGTACAAGGTTAGAATTTACAAGCATGTCATCAATTAATAAGCAGGACAAGTACAGGTGCACCCTTGCTATCTATATGTTTTCCATGTAGACAAAGAGTATTCCGCAAAGAGATGGTTGGATCACTCTTGTTGTCTCCAGTGTTAAATTACCCTATTCATTCTCAAGCTTCTCAAGTATTCTTATCTCCCCTGGTATCTTCTCATTCTCCGGTATGTCATGCAATAAAGGGGGGAGGGCGGGGTTCACAGAGGTAGTGGTTTATTTCTTGGTCTCGAAGGCGGGGGTACTAAACACCCTATCTAACAGATAGTGACAATGAGGATGGGATGTGATGGGTGACACAGAGAAACAGATAGAAGAACCAAGCTAGTGTTTTAACCCGACTGACAAAATGGAAGAGCCCCGCAACAACGAGGAAGAAGCAGAGGTTTGGAACTGTAAGGTGGAATGGAAGGATTTAGCTCTGACAGGGAATTCTGTGGGTGTAAGTGAAGCTCAGCCTATGGGCTATGCAATAGCCTTTGTTTAAATGACTATGACCCCTCCTCTAGATACTTGTGTTGGCTCATCTTCTATAGGCGTATATGGATACTCTCTTTCGCCAATGGCTACTCCCCCACCCTTCAACATTGACATAGAGAGTCACATTGCCTAGTTCTCCGAGGAACAAAATTGTAACTGGACCTGTTATTGGAATATTTTTCTCCTCTATTGAAGCGACACATGACTCAGGAGTCGCTTCGTCAACAGGTTATCATCCCAGAATTGCCATCTTAGGACAAATTCAATGCCCACTCAGACAAGCAATCTCCATGATGCTCATATGCTCATCTCTTAGTTAAAGGTTCCTTTTTGTCTTGATAGTTTATGGTGTGAAATACTTGTTGATGATATTGTTAAACTCTTTCAAATTTTGGCTTTTGGGTCTAACTCATGGACAATATGGTCCTGGTGCCTAGGTCAGTTTCCTTTGTTGGCAGCCCAAGCAGCAGGATCACTTCAATGTACTGTGATTTTGGTTAATAGAAAGTAACACACTCCAACTTACAAAAAAAACAATCCTCTAACTTGGATCCAAGACATTCCTCTATGGCATATTTTAGCTAAGTTAAACAAACTGAACAACATACTTTATAAATGCCTTTTTTCTTTTTTTAAATTTAGTTACAACTAATTTGAAATTATCAAATTCATTAGTTAATTGGAAAAATAAACTTTAATTTGAAATTCTCAAATTCATTAGCTAATTGGAAAAATAAACTTTGAATACTTATAAGATAATAAGGCCTTCTCATGACCTCATCTCAAATAACTTTTAACACCAACAAATTTGAGGGATGTTAATTTCTCCACAAGATAATGGTCCTTTAGGAATCTTTTGTTGTAACTTTTGGAGTGATTTAGTTATTGTAAAGCTCTTAAGAGTCAATGGTTAATGTTTGAACTTTGAGTAAAAGATATATTTTTTTATTTTAATAACTTATAATGCAAAAGGTATAATAGTGATTATATCAAAAGAAGTGGGTGCATTTTATAATGAATTACATAAAAATATGAAACAAATTTATTTGAAACGAATATATATATATATATATATATATATATATATATATATAT
>CBVK0100306739.1:0-13938 GCA_900067695.1 Picea abies
TCTCAGGGGTCTTTACTGCTTGGTCCCAGACTAAGAACCCCAGTCATGTACTGGGGGTCCTCTCAGTGGTCTTTTCTGCTTGGTCCCAGACCAAGAACCCCAATCATGTACTGGGGGCCCTCTCAGGGGTCTTTACTGCTTGGTCCCAGACCAAGAAGCCTAGTCATCTACTGGGGGCCCTTACAAGGGTCTTTTGCTGTGGCACTGATAGTTTGGTCCCAGACCAAGTACCCCAGGAGTGTACTAGGGGCCCTAGAACTTGGCTAGGGTCTTAGCCATCCTTCCGGAGAATGGCTCTTGCAGCTGATTTAAATTCAATAATTCCTATAGATGCAGTTCAGTTAAGGCCAAGAGATTGATCTTGGATGCAATCGAAGATCACTTCATTTCTCGTGTTTCAGGGAAGAAGAATGCTTATGAAATGTGGGTGGCTTTAACCAATCTTTACCAAAGCAACTATGAGAGCAGGAAGATGGCATTGTGAGAAAAACTGAGAAGCATGAAGATCACCAAGACTGGCACGGTTTCGTCATTTCTCACCAAGATCACTCAGGCAAGAGATGAGTTGGCAGCAGTGTGGGAGACTATACAGAGTTTTGAGTTGGTCAGAACTGCTTTGAGTGGTTTTCCCAAGAAATGGGAATTCTTTGTTGAAGGGATTGTTGCCTATGAAAATCTGCCTAGTTGAGAGGTTGTGGGATGATTACATTCAAGAGGAAATAAGACGCGGCTCCAAAAATGCAGGCCAACATATTGGGGATGATGAAGAGAATGTTGCTCTTGCAGTAAAGGGTGAATCTTCCAAGACAAAGGATGAAGGGAAAAAGGACATGAGCAAAGTCAAGTGCTTTGCATGTCACAGGATGGGGCACTATGTAGGTCAGTGTCCTAACAAGAAAAAGAAATAGACTGCAACTTCAACAGATGTGGAGGAGTTTTCCAATAAGTTCGAGAAGGAGTTTCTTTATTGGTTTGTCTTTCCTCGAGAGCAACATCCTACCAGTGTGTGGTATATTGATAGTGGTGCCTCCTGCCATATGACAGGTGTTCGTGAGCATTTTATATTGATAGTGGTGCCTCCTGCCATATGACAGGTGTTCGTGAGCATTTTTTAGATCTTACAGAGATTGAGGATCTTGAAGTAGTGCTTGGAGATGACTCTGTGGTCAAGGCGGTCGGTAGTGGGACAATATCCTTTCAGAGGGAGTCTCATCCTCCCTTGTTGGTGAGAGATGTCTTATATATTCAGGGCTTGAAAAAGAACTCGATACTAGTTTCTACCATTGAGGATAGGGGATATGAGTTGGTGTTCAGTGAGGATAGGGGATATGAGTTGGAAGTGTGTCTTTCTTGCATGTGTTTCTATTGTACAATAGGTCCTTTTATATCACTTTAGGTGACCATAACAAATATGCCATAATAAGATATTTAGTTCAAGCATACACATATAACTATTTCCCATAATATCTCCATGGTTCTCTCCGTTGATTTCCATCCTAAACTTCTCCCTTTATGCCATAATAAGATATTTAGTTCAAGCATACACATATAACTATTTCCCATAATATCTCCATGGTTCTCTCCGTTGATTTCCATCCTAAACTTCTCCCTTTTGTACTCATCATTGCTTCATATGCAGACTTTTATGCATATTCTACTTCATTAACATATTACTATGTATTCATCAAATATCGGAAGTAGAAGTTGATTCTTCAGTACGATGGTTGCCATATGGCCATTGAGGTGGACGATGGATGTACGACCCCCCAAAAAACTGATTTCCTTTTCTTTTTTAAATTAATCAATTTTGTTCTGTTTTTATTTTTGGATTTTCTGTTTTTTTTTTATTTTTTTTTTTTTTTTTTTTTTTTTTTTTTTTTTTAATTATATTTTAGAGAAGCCATCCTAGCTTGAAAATGGGCAAAAATAACCTAGTCTGTCTTTTAAAACCAAAAAAATGACCCTATAAATTAATCAATTTTGTTCTGTTTTTATTTTTGGATTTTCTGTTTTTTTTTTTTTTTTTTTTTTTTTTTTTATTTTTTTTATTTTTTTAATTATATTTTAGAGAAGCCATCCTAGCTTGAAAATGGGCAAAAATAACCTAGTCTGTCTTTTAAAACCAAAAAAATGACCCTAGTATCTCTCTCTTTAAAAAAAAAAACCTGGCTTAAAATACCACAAACAAAATATACTTAGCTTTCTTCCCCCAAAAGCCCTTTGGTTCTTTGGTGTGTATTTAATAGCAATACCTCATCCATCACTGATCTATGCAATCCCTACCACTTCACCTGCTTCAACTTTCCCTCACCGTGGCTCTGGTACCATATAACAAAAAGAAACCAAACAGAAAGAAACTGAGAACACAAAATAACTTGGAAGCAATATACTTGGATTATGAAATGAAGAGAGCATATCCTTTTATAGTAAAGGATTCTGTGTTATCTTATTACTGTGCTGAAAGTAATTCAGTACCGTTATTTACTTTCTTCGACTAAGATTGATTTGAAGTTATTATTGGTCAAGACTTGAGGATCATCAGGTCTTTACTCCACTGAATAAGCCACATAATAGTTGGTCTTTTTCATATTGACCATATAGCTTTATGGTTTTTATTCATGATTAGTTTTAATGATTCAATTTCACAGCCATTTTTGTTCATGTTGAAGCTGTGTATGTAGTTATAATTTTGGAACCAAATAAATGCTCTATGCAGGGCAATGTTGCGTATAAGGGAAAACAATGGCATAAAGCTGTCAATTTTTAAGGGCAATGTTGCGTATAAGGGAAAACAATGGCATAAAGCTGTCAATTTTTATTCGGAAGCAATCAAGTTAAATGACAAGAATGCTACTTACTACGGCAATCGTGCAGCGGCATGTTTAGAATTGGGAAGGTATGGATGAAGTTATTTGATAATTCTTTTGCATGTAAACATGATTAACTTTAGAGTATAAGAGTCTTGCTGACATGTTGTTTTATTATTTCAATTTGACAGATTTCAACAAGCTGAAGAAGACTGTAGCAAAGCAATTAGTATTGACAAAAAGGTGATGCCAAAACCATGGCTTCTTAAAATTTTATGTTTTCCTTCATTGCATTGGTCTTCTCTCAGCTTTTTGAAGCTTGGTATTTATTAGCAACCAATAGAATCCGTAAACACATTTAATAGTTTTCCCAGCAGTTTCTAGAAGGAAGAAGCATGAAGTAATTCCCAAAAGTGGTCATTTTTGCCAACTTCAAGTTCCTAAAGAGATCATGCACTTCTGTTATGCAAATACCTGCTTGAAAATGTTCAATTGAAAAAGTGAAAGTCCGCATAAACTTTCTTCTATTTGTACAATTTATTGAGAATGTTAGCATGCCGTGGAGTTGACATTCTTTTGCAGGATGTGTACATTAAATTCTCACTGCCTGGGTTTGGCATGTCCACTTTGTTCCCATTGGGATCTATGGCTGTGATTATTGCACAAATTATTACTATTGTTAGTTTTCTGTTATTTGTTCCTTTATTCAATGTTCCTGTTAAAACCTGTATTCCTTTCAGATCATTTTATATCTAATAGGTTAAACCCAGTCTTCAGCATACAAAATGTGTTGTGATGTTGGTAAATAGTTGGTTTAAATCTATAATTTCAGAGTGGCAACTAAATGATGCCCTTGCCCTTGTTATGAACTTCCCTTGGTAAAAGCTCCACTAAACAAAATCCTATAGCCCATGTCTGCATTACAAGGATCTTGGGAACAATTTATTACTATTTCTATAATGGAATAACAATGGTCCTTGCCTTTAGAGGATTTGCTAAAGTGAGGATCCAAGTGTATGCTTTCACTATACAAGTAGATTTCCCAACAGTAAACTATAGTTATAGCTATTTGACCTATAGTTATGAATAAAATTTTGTAATGGACTGGGCTGTTCCGTGAGTTAATGTTATTTGATTCATCTTACCAGTTCTGATTAACTTCATGCTTTCTTTTTGCCAGAATGTGAAAGCGTATTTAAGAAGAGGTACTGCAAGGGAAAATCTCTGTTATTACATGGAAGGAAAGCGTATTTAAGAAGAGGTACTGCAAGGGAAAATCTCTGTTATTACACTGAAGCTTTGGAAGGTATGGTTAAATTTATGTTTTGGTTGGGACATCTTGTGAGGTAGATTTGGTTGCAACTTGAGTTATATGGAAACCATACATTTGGTGTTTATAATATTTTAGTTTTGTTCACATGCAATGCAATGTTTAATGAGAAACAATAGTTTGTATGCTGTTTGAAGGTTGCAAAGTATCGGTTACAACTTCATAGTTTTTGGTCCTCTAGCCGTGGTCGTATTCCCTACTGGGGTAGAGTCTTTGGTAAAAATGAGTGCAACAAAATGGATACAGGCATTAAAGTTGCACTTACACATACGTAGAGGTAAATACCTATAGAGATAATTTTATAAAATTGTCCACAAGGCCAACTGGCCTATGGGATGGAAAGGCTTACATCCAATGCAACATATCCATCAAAATAAAAGGAATGAATAGAACAACGAGGTTNCANGCCAATGCAACATATCCATCAAAATAAAAGGAATGAATAGAACAACGAGGTAAGATCCAGCGTATGATACAAATAAGTTTTGGACTACTCATTTGGATTCAACCTTCCCTTCTCCATAGCAAGTCTCCTATCCAGCTGTAGTAGCTTTGGGTAGCTTGTCTCTTATGCAAATCATTGTCAAGGCTTGCTTTGTTGTGTCTTCTCATTGGCCATCTCAGAATGCTTTCCTTTCATTTGGTTTCCACCTCTCCTTTCCCACCCACCCAACATGTCCTCTTTTCCCATTCTTCCTTGTATTCTTTCCATCTTACTTGTTTCACATCCCAATCTATGTGTGTTGGTTCTTAGCTGTGCCAAAATTTGTTTTCTCTGCATGAGATAAAGAGAGATTGATATTATTCAATGTGTGTGAAATTTAATACGCAATGATGTTTCATGAGCTAGGAAACAAGATATGTTCTATTTAGGCATCCACAACACACGGGACACACATGATCTATGTGTCAAATACGGGCATGACTTGCTGTGACATGCAAAAGCACACTGCTTTTTCGATTTTTTTTTTTTTAATTATTTTCATATATATATATTTGAAAATAATTTAATTTTTTTTTTTTTGAAAAAAGCTGTGTGCTTTTTTGCATGTCTAACATTTTTTTTGAAAAAAGCTGTGTGCTTTTTTGCATGTCTAACACGTGACATGTGTGTAAGTTTAATAATTTTTGTACTATATATATATATTCCAAGGAAAGAGTCAAGTTTGGTCAGCTCGAAGGCTTATTATTAATGTGAAGGCCATTAATGGCGTGAAGGTCCTGGGGGAAAGATCATAGGTTTTGAAACTAGGTGAAGGGTCATTGTCACCTACTCCACCCAATCTTATTTTCTCCTAGTGCACTCACCCTTTTCCCCATAATTTTAGGATGTAAGGCGGATCAACTACTAGCCTTACAGTTGGTGACCTAGTGGGACTCAGATTTCAACTTCTGACCTCTTGGCAATGCCTTGAAACAATCACTTCAAATCAATTGAGCTAACCCATTGGTGAGGGGGAGAAATTGGAAAGAACTTTATATATACACATATATATCTCATGAGGATGTGGGACTGGTAATACTACATGATACAATTCTTACTAAATTAAAACTAAATAAATGCTAAAGGATTCATTTATTATTGATAAATGCTATCAATGAGTCGTTCACAAAACAAGTACGACAAGAAAAAATCGCCACTTTTTGAAAAAATCCACTGACATGCAAGTTATTCTTGAGTTTTTAGAAAACTTAATTTCTGAATGAATAATTGTCTATAAAGAGTGATTTCATCAAAGTTATTGGAATTGTGTTAAGGCATACCCACACTCGCATCAAAACTGCAGAATTGTTGATTATAATTAGATTCCAAAGAATATGCATTTATTAAATTAGATATGTTTTTGGGTTGTATGTGTGTGGATAGGCTCAGCGAAATCTCCTAGGGTTTAAATGTAAATGTGGAATCTCCGGGCAATGTTATCAGAACCGGACTGGAATCGGAAAAACTGGTCGGTCCGATCGGTTTCGTGGTCGTATCAGTCCGGTTGAAGGAATGGAACTGGAAATGGTCGGTTCCATATTGAATCGATTGGTTCTGTACTTGAATCCATAAATGTCCAAATTCGTTGGTTATGTATAGTTGCAATGGGGACCACGTAGATTCAAATTAAAAAAAATCAATAAAAAAATTTACTACACTAAAATATAATTTTTGTTATATGCACCCTTGCTTTATACATAAGAAACTTTGCATATTTATGTATAATGGTTTGGATTCACATGGATGCAAATGAGTATAGATAAATTTTCTCAAGATTTGAATATTTTATGTATTTTTTGGTCGACTCGTTTTGTGGTCCAATTTTGTTTCTAGGATTTTTCCGGTTTTGGTTTCTGGGGTCGATCGATTTGATGACCAGTTCGATTCTGATAACATTGTCTCTTGGTTAGTCTAAGAACAATTAATTTAGATGATGAACTTGTGTCTAGTCAGAATCTTTGCTTAGCTTTTCAATGTGACACAAAAATTAAACCAATATATATAGAGAGAATGTTGGTTTGTGGTTGTATTTAGGTTCTGCTGAAAACTATTGTTTTGTTGGTGTCCATCATCTTTGCTCTAGTGCTTCAGTCTTCATAACACCATGGTATGAAGCCCTTGTTTTACTGGTGGCTATTTTAAGATGTTTGACCTGGGTCTCTACGGTTTGCGATAGTGCAAATGGCCTCCGTTCCGTTTTGCAATTAGTTGATTCGATTCGGGGCACTGTGATTCCTTACTTCAAGCATTGAGAACTCTATGTAACGACAATGATTTCACTTGACACTCAACGTCTGGTTTCATTATTTTCAATTTCTTTTCCCTAACATCTTAAAACTTTTTTGTATTACCTTTTCAAATCCACACCCATGTTAATAAGGGATTGGTCATGTGTATATCCTTGTTACAAAACGAGGGGATTATTACTATTTAAGGGGCATACATGTTTTGTATTTAATTGTAAAGTTGTTGCACTTTCTACTTTAGATTCGAGCATTTCCAAGTGTCATCAAAAATGGGTTATAAGTTATAACAACTTTGATGGATACCCGCAACATATGACTAAGCACATTCTTTTGTTGTTTTGATGTGATACCTGTGTGGGTGCGGGTATGCTTAGGGGTGATTCAGTTAAATTGCATTGTCACACAAAAACCTAGCAACTTTTTATGCTATGGATTAAGGATTGCTAGATATGCTAGTTTTGGTTTAGCATGATATATATTTATGAAAAAATTAGGGTTAGGGTTTTGATTGCCTAGTTCCTAGCTTTAGGATGGATGCAACATATACATTTGAAGTTTCTGCTGATTTCAACCACACCCACGATTTGGGTCACTTTGGATTTCATGAAATGAGTATTCGATGAGAAAAAATTGCCTCTTTGTAAAACTCCCTTGATTTGTGAGTAATGCAAGTTACTCCCATTTTGAAAAGGAAAACTTAGTTTGCAGGGGGGGATTTGTCTATAAAAAGTGATTTCTGGGGTCTTTTTGCTCACATTGTTGGCTGATTTTGATGTTGTCTATGAGAACCTCTGTGTGCTGTATCTTTCGTGTCAGACACGATTCAGTGAGGACACGTGTCGAACACGAACTTATGTGCTGTATCTTTCGTGTCAGACACGATTCAGTGAGGACACGTGTCGAACACGAACTTGGCACATGTCATGTGCATAGGACACATGCCAAGTTCGTGTTCGACACATGCCCTACACATGTCTAGATTTCAGGACACGCGTCACAATTTTCAGTGGACCCGCGACCTCTAAAAGTGAGCCCGACCCTCATTCTCTCATCTTTTCTTATGCAGGTTGGAGTTGTGAGGTATTTTCTTGAGCAACCAAGGGCTTTTTTGCAGATTTGAAGGGATTCCAAATGCTAGGCAAGCGAATTTGTCAACTAGACTTCAAGATTTTCCCTACAACAACCAGTTTTCTTCCTCATTTCACAGAAATCATGGCTCAATCAACAAATGAAGTAGGAAAATTTCAAAGGGAGGAATGCCACTGTTTGTGTGCCCCCCTTTCTTCAACTTCATCACCCTCTATTAGTGTCCCATCTGCTGCAGGTGCAACTTCTAATGATAAAAAAATCGTTGCTGCATCAATTTAGCAGGTTCAAGAGAGAAAATATCCAACGTGGAAGTATGTTACTAGGCATCAAGGGCCTTGGGCCAAGTTAAAGGGGGGAGTGAATGTTCTTTGGACATGTGGCTTTTTCCATAATGAATTTAAGAGCACCTATTTTCGAGTTAAGGGCCATTTGTTGGGGCAACCCTGTGGACTTGGAGCATGCAAATCAGTGAGTTTAGAGAAACAAAGAGAAATGGAAAAAGAGGACAATGTTGGCTTGGGAAAGGTGGCAACAAGTAAGAAAAATAAAAATAAGGATACTCATCGACATCTAGCAAATTTCAATTTGGGAGCAGGGGTGCAAGTCAACAAGCAAGAAAGAGGGCAACTGGTCCAATGGAAAAGATATTTTAGCAAGAGAAGCGAGATGAGGTTGATCTTGCCATTGTTTTTTTTTCTATGTCAACTTTATTTCATTCAATGTTGCACGGTCTCCTTTGTTTATTGAGATTTGTCAAGCTCTACTTGATTAGGGTCCAATTGTATATGTGCCTCCTAGTTCAGAGAGGCTTAGAACCACATTGTTGATTAAATCAAAGAAGGAGGTGGATAAAATACTAGAGCCTATTAAATCACCATTGTTAACTTTCTTTTCCCGACACCCAGGTAAATTGTTTACTAATGATTTCCTTGCTCTAAATCAGATTAGCATACACTTGTTGGAATAATTAACTGAAATAAATAGCGGAAGAAATACTGAAAACCACATCTCATATACAATACACAAAAATATTCTTCCCTTCAAGTCAACTTATCATTAGAATAATATCAAAGCTTACAAGGGCTCCCTTACAAGGAAAATGGCCCACAGAGAAATACATAAAACTATAGACAACACCTACAAACCCTAGCAACTTCTCCCTGACTGTACGGTCCCGTACAATCACTTTCTTAGACTTGTACACACCTTCCTGCACTATACCCCGCGTATGTACGCTCTTTTCTGCACTGTAGCCCACGTACACACGCAACCTCACTAATCTGTACAGTGCGTACTACTCTGTTCCTACTACTGTGGCTCCGATCTGTCGGATCTTCTTGCAGTTGCTCTTGTTCTCTCTTCTCCCTTAAATGTATCGATCTCTAGATGAAAGTCCTTCTCCACCTATCTGAGATCTCCTTGAGCAAAAGTCCTTCTTTGCTCTCTTTCACCCTAACCTTCCTCCTTCACTCTAACCTTGCTTTTATAATCCTGAGTTATGACCTAACCCTAATTTCAAAGTGATTGATGGTCGAGATTAAATCTCACCTCACTTGAGATCAATGGCTAAGATTTAATTCACTAATGCTAATAACTTTAGCATTTCGTTAAATAAAACTCAGCTACTTGATAAAAGCACTTTACTTTAATAATTCCTTTAATTAAAGTAAATTTCTAAGGTTGAAGTCTTTGGATGACTTCCACATGTCTAGACACTTAGATCTGTGCGGAACTACTTGCCCGATGCTACAAGCATCAAGTCTCCCTCTTAGCGAGGAAGGTACTTCTCGAAGAGCCACCTGGAACTGGTTTTCCCTCCGATCCTGGCATAATATCTTGCACATCATCCTGCCCCATGGAATCTCTCTTAACCTGTTGGTTTGCTGCTTCTTGAACACTGGAAGAGTTGGAATCAATGATGCGATTCATTAGCACCATGGAGTTTGGAAACTTCTTTGGAGGCATGCTCTCCCTGAATGTGCTCCTAGGAGCCTCAACTGGTTTTCCCTCCGATCCTGGCATAATATCTTGCACATCATCCTGCCCCATGGAATCTCTCTTAACCTGTTGGTTTGCTGCTTCTTGAACACTGGAAGAGTTGGAATCAATGATGCGATTCATTAGCACCATGGAGTTTGGAAACTTCTTTGGAGGCATGCTCTCCCTGAATGTGCTCCTAGGAGCCTCAACCTGCTCCCGAGCATCCCTCAATGTTAGTTCATACCAATCGGATCTTCTGACAGAATTGGAAGGGGCTAACTCCTGCTCCCCACCTGAAGATTGACTCCTTGAACTGCAGTCCGTGTACGTTATTCTGCCTTCGAAACCTTCTGCTCCTCGTCCTCTGCCACTGGCATCGTTTCATTCAAGATCCCCTTGGACCTATGAATAGGCTTTCCCTGCAACCTGTATAACTTGCCCTCTCTAAACCCAATGCTGACTGTTGTGTCAGGGCTAGCTCCCTCTGGACGTATGAGTACTTGCCCTTTCTTGAACACGACGACAAAACCCCTGTCCTCCAAAATTGAGATTGAGAGCAAGTTCTTCTTCAATTTTGATACATAAAGCACATCCTAGATCGGAAGAGCGCTCTGGACGTATGAGTACTTGCCCTTTCTTGAACACGACGACAAAACCCCTGTCCTCCAAAATTGAGATTGAGAGCAAGTTCTTCTTCAATTTTGATACATAAAGCACATCCTGGGCCTCTAACGAACCTCTTGACTCAAGCTGAAACTAGATAATTCACTCCCCCTTCACTACATTCTTGGCATCGTCACCAAGCTCCACATGGGTTCTCGAGTCCTTCGACAGACTGTTGAATTGCTCTGGTGCTTCTGTCATATGATGAGATGCACCGCTGTCCAAGTACCAAGCACTCCATGCGTTGGTGCTGGTAGAGATGCAGGGAACCAGTGAGAAATCCATCTCAAACTTTGCTGCAAACTAGCTGTGTCTTTGCTGATGCTGCTACCGTATGTATCTTCCCTTGCCCCATCTTCTTCTCCAGACACTGTGATGCATAGTGACCATACTTGTGGCATCCAAAGCACTTGATTTTAGTCAAGTCCTTCTTCCACAACTGTGAGGTTGCTCCCTCACTGTTACCCTTGGAACCTTTTCCTTTTCTCTTCTTGGCCTGATTGACTAGAGCAAGGTTCTCCTGTCCATTTTCTTGCTTGTCGGATTTAGACTCCTCTCGAGTCTCTTCCTAGATAGAAGCGTCTGAAATCCTTTGCCAATTTGGAAAATTTTCCTGAGCACAGACTCCCTTGACAAATGCTCCCCAAGACTTTGGGAAACCATTCAGTGCCACAGTTACAAGTTCTACGTTATTCACTTTCTCCCCAATAGCTGCAAGTTGATTACGTACCTAAGTGATCCTCATGAAGTAGCTGGTAATATTGTCAGATTTAGACATCTGCACAGATCTGAGTTTATTTCTCAAGATCATCTTCCTGTTCAAGTTATCACTCTGGAATAAACTTAGCAGGGCATCAAATACTTCGTTGGCCATCTTCTTCTCGGATAAGTGAGGAATCAAATGATCCTTCACTGCATCCAAGATTACCCGCTGGGATTTGATCTGCTTCTTCTCATGAGCTGCCAATGCTCGAGGATCTGTCGATGAAGGAACTACTTTGTCAACAATCTCCCAAAGATTATATTCCTTCAAAAGCAAAGTAACTCTTACTTTCTAGGACAAGAAGTTGGATGCTCCATCCAATCTTTCTTCGAATAGACTTGCTGTTGCCATTTCTCAGATTTGATCAAAATCAATTGCTGTGTGCTTATTCCTTTAAGCACCCACAAGAATTTTACTGCTGGTTTATAGATCTGCAGAGATTTCCTTGCAGATCTGACAGATCTGATGCAAACTGCTGTGGATCTGTTTTTGGTCATTTAAACACCCATTGCTGCAACCAGCTGGCTTTCATATCTATTAGATCTGCTGACGTAAACTGTTGTGTAACCTGAAATTGACCTACCTCTTAGAGTGAGAGCTCTGATACCATTGTAACTTTCTAATCTCAACACCTAGGTAAATTGTTTACTAGTAATTTCCTTGTTGTAAATCAGATTAACAGCTCACAAAACAAAATACACTTGCTGGAATAATTAACCAAAATAAATAGTGGAAGCAATACTAGAAACCGAATCTCATACACAATACACAAAGATATTCTTCCCTTCAAATCAACTTATCATTAGAATAATATCAAAGCTTACAAGGGCTCCCTTACTGGAAAAATGGCCCACAGAGAAATACAAAAAACTATAGACAACACTTGCAAACGCTAGCAAATCCTCCTTGGCTGTACGGTCTCATACAATCACTTTCTCAGACTTGTATGCACCTTCTTGCACTGTAGCCAGCATATGTAGAATTCACCATAAACATTTGTAGTTGCCTCAAGCTTGTAAGCATAACAAGCTATACTTAAACATTTGTAGTTGCCTCAAGCTTGTAAGCATAACAAGCTATACTATATAGTATTATGTACAACCCTTACACTTGCGAATTCCAAAAAAGCTCCGGCAATTAAAAAAGGCTGTGTGACATTCCATTATTGGCCCCTGGACATAAGCAAAATGCACTTTCGCTTTAGGAAACTTAAGTGTAACTATTTGCAATTTGCAATAAGGTCCATGAACGGTTTATGAGACAGAGAATTGTCTTTATAACTACTTTTCTTCCTCATATATCTTCTTAATGATGATTATGTTAAAACATAAAAGGCATTTCCATCTCAATAGGTTTTGCAAATTTTTACAGCTGTGTTAAAAACCACTATAAAACACTTTGGTTCTGTAAAGAGATTAAATTCATATTTTATATTAAAAAGGTGATTGGATAAGAATTTATTCAAGCATTTAGTACCCAATCCAACTCACTACTAGCTGGTTGTCTTCACAATGCTTGACGTTGAGATGGTTGAAGAACTGGACTTGAATGACTCTTGGAAACCTGTGTACAATATGTAAAGCTGAAATGACCCAATAAATGAGAAGAACAAGAGCAATAACCACAAGGATCAGCCCTTTGAAATGTTGCATTTCCTGGTTTTTTGACATGGAGGCTTTGCTTGCTGTAATGTTGTTGCTGAAAATACAATAGTTAAATCACCAGAAATACAAAACCCATGTTTGAGCTGCAACTTGTTGAAAATATAGTTCAGAAATGCACTATGTCATACCTCAGATTTCAACCTCCTATTAAGCTTCAACAGTAAAGCAATAAACCCAATTGTGAACTGTACTTAATGAGCAGAAACACTGAATGACATAGATCTGAAACTAAATCAGCAGCGTAAATAATTCATAACAGTAGACAAAATCACACATTTGGCACCATAAATTCTGGGTAATGCCCCTTGAAGAATACACAGGAAAAATGCCAGTTTAAGGAGATAATTCTTATTGAGCTCAGAGAAGTTTCATATCAGACTTTACAACAGCAAGTAACAGCAGCAATAAATTCTAGAAATATGTGCCAACAGACTTCCTCGTTTTGCATGCTAAAAATAACACAAAACAGACCTCATTTTCTGCAATGTAAAGTCCCTTTAACAGCAAATACAACCTCGAATTCTGTGCACTTAAGCAGTACTGTTCTGCACTAATTTTGTACAGCAAGACACTTAGAAAATCGTGCCATCTTCTTGCCTTGATTTCTATGTTTCTATGCAGCTGTACGGCCTCTAAAACAGTGCTGTAAGACCTCTTATCTAACCGCTGTCAACTCAGCATTTAATGCTGCAATTTTTGGAAAAGCGTGCCCTCTTCTCCTCTTGGAAATTGTGTACTCCTTCATCTGTACGGACCCTCTCCTTCCTTGGAAATGGTGCCCCTCCTCTAGCTGTACGGACCTCCTTCTTTCCCTTGGAGAATGCGCCCTCCTCTTGCTGTTACTCTCACTTCTCCATGAGTTCAATCTCTCTCTTGAGAAAAGTGACTCTTCACCTTCCCGCTCAAGCTCTC
>CBVK0100306742.1:0-13936 GCA_900067695.1 Picea abies
GTTTTTCCTAATTAAATAAATGAAAAAGGAATCTAATGAGGGTTTGGGAAGCCAATGACTAAGAAACTCTATAAAAATTATGGCGGAGGAGGAGTATGGATCACAATTGGCTTGCGTAATGTTACGCTGCCAAATTTTATCTTGACTGAACTTTCTCTTGTGGGAGTTGGGATGCCCATCTCGGGTAACGAGTGGTAGCTAGACCTTGCGAGGTGAGATGGGTGCTATAATTCTTTGTTATCATGTGTTTGGCCCCTTTACAGCTCGGGGGGCTTAGGGGGAAGAAGAGTACCCCTAGCGTTAGCTAGGAGGTACCAGTGAGGTCTCATCGGTCGGAAAGTGAGATCCGGATGGATTGAATGTGTGGGAGGACATCTTCGCCTCATCGTCACCAGTAAAGGTATGCCTGTTACAGTTGTTACTTGTAGTAAATTTAATTTAAACTTGTTTATTTTACTGTATTCGGATGATGATTTCATTTCCATGAGTTTTCCTTGAGAATTATGTTATCAATGTAATTCCCTTGTCACTTGATTCATCCTGTAAGAAACCTTTCTATCCACAATATATTTTATTTCTGAGTTACTATCTAATTACACTTGGCTAGAATGAGCCCCAGACTCAAAACCTTGCCTGCACTTTTGTATCTCCTTCCTGCGTTTTTTTTATTCCTTGATTGTGTTTTTTTTTCATTATTTCGTTCTCCACGGAGAAGGTTTGGATGTAGATTGTATTTTTATCTTATGATTCATTTATCCTTTCAATTATTAGTCTGTTCCTGAGAAATCATCCAGGAGATGAATCGATTGTCTTTCACTTCAGTGTTAAATATTTATATTCAAATGCCCTTCTTTCCTGTGCATGGATAATAACTGTAGGATCATTTCTCTACCCAGCACATAATTATATCCTATGCATTTATCCTCTCTTTAGGCTCTACGATTATTGTGATGTTTTCTCTGCAAACTCGTGCTTCCACACAACGATTTTGGGGATGTCTTTCCAGTTCACCAAACATTTTTTTTCCTGGGATTGGTTTATTTCTTGCAGAGAATTTTATGCTTTGAAGGATTCAATTCTTCCTATGTTGGGTTTATCATCTACTCCTGCGATTGGTTTATTTCTTGTAGAAAATTTTATGCTGCGAATGATTTAATTCTTGTTGCGAATGATTTATTTCTTGTTGTGATTTTATTCTTGCATTTTATTTTTTTCTTGGAGGTTGTCTCCATTTTTCCCATGGCGGAACGAGCCCAAACCAACTATTCCTTGCATTAAATCTTATTTCGATTTTGTTGAACTGCATTTTAAACCACTATATTAATACTAATTTTGTTTTTACTAAAATACATGGGCCACAAGAATCGTTCATGGTTGAATACATCATCTAATCACATGGGTTGCTTCATTATTCAAGTTGTTTGTTGAGCATCCTTATGGAACATGGGTGACACCAGTCATTCACATGTCTGTGGAAATTTAGGTTGTTCAATCATTCAAACATCGGCGGCATTTAAACAAGATTGGGAAAAAATATTTTCTATTAGTCTTCTCATAAAAATTCCTTCAAACAAATGGAAGAGAACAAAACTCTCTAAAAATCGTTTTATGTATCTGCATGCAAATGTTTTATAGTTGCAGTAGCATGTAGACTATCCTGGGGGATTGAATAAATGCATCTAGTTCAGATGGATGAAACTAGCAGAATAAACCCGACCTATATATCAATAATTTGCTACCTCTCTCGCTGGAAAAAAATGATTGGTACCTCGTTCGTCTCCTACTTCTATTTTATTCATGGGATTATATTATGTCTCTTGTAACTCCTCTCTTGCACTAGTTACCTTGTGAAGCAGTGTCTCATGATTTTATCCATGAATCTATCACCTACATTCTTCTTTGCAATTCATTTTACTCTATGCAATCCATTTTTACTCTCTCCTAGTCGTTTTTACGTCTATGCATTTGGATCCTCTCTGCCTCAATTGATGGTAGATGGTTTATGTGAGCCACGAGGTAGTCTCCCCCTTCACGGAGTACTGACTCCTTCACCTCAATGTCCCTTACCTAGTTTTACATTGAAACTGTCACCACAGCTCGACGTTTTCATCTTATTTGCACAATGTGTTAGCGGCTTGACCAATTTTGGCCTCTCATTTCCTAAGCCACTCTTTGCAGTGTGATACCCTTCATCGCAACTTGATTATTCAAGACCATCGCGACCACTCGGCATGACCATCGCTGCACCCTTCTTCATGGCGATTTAATTGCATCCTCCTTCAACTATTTAAGTCTCAGCGTCAACCTTAACCCTCCCGCAGAACCAAGGCCACTCCAAAGTCCTTACCTACTAAATAGAATTTAGAAATCAGAAGTTGATGTTGGGAAGGGATATAAACATTTTATCCTAATTCATTCTCTAGTGATTTACATTTAGAAAATGATAAACAAATTAAGCAATTGGATTATTTAAAACAATAAAATGTTTAATGAATCATCTTTACAATTTCTTATTCAATTGGAAGGAAAATAACAGTTTACATAGTTTAAGGGAGCATTTAATACCTTCAGTTCACATTTTTAATCTATCAACTATCTCTGCTATGATATGGGTCAGACATTTAAAACTTGAGAGATGAAAAATCTCTACTCTTCTTGTCAGTGTCCCTTGATTTAGGGTCTTGTTTGTAGCTTCTCCCCTCCCCATTTATTAGTGTTCTAGTGTTCTAAATGAGCCAAATAACTGGGGTGAAATTGCATGGTTAGGATGATTATGATATCCTTGACCATTGGTACTTGCGTCAATGTCTACTAATGATACTTGATAAGATTGATAACTGGAACTAGTGGTAAATTGATGCTACTAAGGATAATGACTTGTACAATTATATTTAAATTGATGACCCTTAGTTCAATAAATATTTGTTGGACAACTTTGATTATTGATTATTCAATAATATAGATTTAATTATTATATCCTTAATTTCTTAAGTGTGGGTTCACTTCTTGTTTATCTCAATTAATAATGTTTGTCCCTACATTTCAGTGGTCCATGCTAGTGATGTTGTTGACAACGATTTAATGAGCTTGACCTTGATAATACTTTTGACTTGATGTTGATACACCCTATGAACTAATGTATTTTTCTATTATAGTTTTAGTTATTGGTTATGATTACTTTTGGTTGTTAAGGATGCTAGATGGATAATGATCTCGGTGTGATGGACAGGGGTGTAGATGCTTAGAAATTTTACAAGTTATGTTATTGATAGTGTAAGCTTTAGTTTCAAAATTGGTGGTATCCATTACATGAATGATTACCCTTGCGCCTTGAATCATTTGATATGTGAATGACAGACTAATTGATATTATAGTTCTTGTGCTTATGGACTTCACGTAATTATTGATTCTTAGACTTCTTGCGTTATGTTCATAAATAGTGGGGTTTAGAATTTTAGACTTTGCGCATTTGGATTTTAGTAGGGAATGATGGATTATTGACCCTTACTGGCGTCAATGATGTGTTAACAATAGATGGGCTATGATCTTGATTGGCACCACTCAACTTATTAACAACTGATTGATGTAGACTTCAGATTGCGTGCACAAATTGAAATTGTTATGATATTTATGAGATCTTCAAAGGATTTCCTGTGAACCATGTTAATTGATGTTTAGGATTCTCATGAATGATCTGTCGACGATGTTGATCAATATTGGCGTTTAATATCCCTAAACACATCTTTTAAAAAGAAAAATGACCTTTTTTTCGTAGCGGGGTTCTCATAACGGCGGGGTCTAGCGGGGTTCTCATAACGGCGGGGTCTGTTACATATGGTATCAGAGCGGGTTCAACCCTGCGACTGTGGATAGCCACACCTTCCACTGAATTAAACACTTGAATTAATAAATTAGCGCTAATTAAAAATTTAACCTATACATGAGTTACCCATGGTTATAGGATGCTACAAAGGTTCACATTGTGGTGCCAGGGGAGGAGGCGTGACACCTCCAGTAGCACCCACGCTAGAAGGGTACAAGCCCTAAGGATAACAACAACTCTTGAGAATGAGTGGATTTCCATGCAGGATGCATTGGGGCTGACAAGGTACTTCCAAGGAAATGTTAGAGGCCTTGACTAGCCATCTGTACTGAGTTATGGCTAGGGCACCTGTACCCTTGACGGCCCATAGCGTACCCCTTGCAGTGCTGGTAACATTCATGAGGAACTCTAGAAGATTAATTTCTCACATTCACGAGTGCCCCAGACGGCTCAACCATCATGACATGGCTAGAGATATAGGTGATGTGCTACGCACTTCACAGTTATGACCTCCAGCATGAAGATCTGCATGGCATCTTTAGCTAAAATGGAGCACTCATCTATGGTAGAAGACACTCCTACCTCAGCTAAAACATGGTCGTCAAACCCATGTTATGAGAACAATTTGGGAACAATTCTGGGATAAGTAAATGTTAGAGGAACTCATTGAGCGCCAGCTTGATGAGTCTACTGCTTTACGACAGGATGGTCGTATGGTGCTGGATTATGAGACCATATTTATGGAGCTACTTCGATATACCTTGCATATGAACACAGGGAAGCTAGAGGTCCACAAGTTTGTGTGCGTCCTTAACTCCATATTCAAGTGAAGGTAAGGGTCTAAATGCCTCACACATTGCACGATGCAGTCCAATAATCCTCTTAGATGAAGAAGAATTTACTGCGGGAGTGAGGGTAGGACTCCTGCAAGACCGTTTGGACTGACGGCATATGGTGCGTAGCAATATTAGATGCTAACCAGACAAGACATTTTGGTATCAATATACTTATATATAACCCTTGTTCACGATAGTATGATGATGGGTTCCTCAGCAGAGAACCCCCCTATAGGGGACCATCTCTTCAACAGATGCAATGGTTGGGTGTCTTCAGCCGAACATACCAGGGTTTTAGGATGGTGGACCAACATCTACTAGTTCGGGGACTCGAAGTATTATATCGAAGACCAGATGCTGGACATGTGGAGAGCCACATTACCAGCGCGATTTTCTAGTTGAGAGGGATAGAGAGACCAAGTCAACGGAACACACGACTGTAGTGAATATGGGAAAGGCCCATAGGATTCATGACCGCAGTGAATAACTACCAGGACGAGCACCGATCTAGTGTGATTGAGGTGTCAGGTTCCATCGCCAGATGAACTTTTAGTATTTTTTATACCTTGACGCTACAGAGAGATCTAATTATAGTACCACACTGAAGGGATTTGGGTAAGGGCATTCGACATGACGAGTTTAGATTTGTTGTTGTGGCTTTGGGTGCCAACCTAATGGTTGGAGGAAGGGGTATGCACTTCCGCTTTAACCTAAGGATAGTTTAATGAATTTCAACCTACGCCACGATCTTAAGATCTTATGATGATGTGATTAGTATGGACTAGTGGGAATCACATGATGCGATGCTCTATGATAAGATGAACGCGGTTAAGATGGATCGACAATGAGGGATAGAGAAGGGTGATTGTAGTAAGGAACCAAAGAGTATCCCTGAGGTTCATTTTTCCCTACAGCTATAGAAGAACATGCACAAGGATGCAAGTCAAATGCATTCTTGGTGTTGAAAGACAAGGTCATGACGAAGGTATTGAAATACCTTGTTGTGGCACAAACAATGTTGACATGTTGAAGAAAATTACCCATATTTCCTCCACAAAGGAGTAGGAGTTTATAACTGACCTCAAACCATGAACTAAACCGATAGAAAGAGTTCCTTATTGGATGTCGACCCCTAAGTTACAGGAGTTGAAATGAAACGGATGGAGTTGCTAAACCTAATACTTATACGTCCAGGTGTGTCACCTTACATTGCTAAACCTAATACTTATACGTCCAGGTGTGTCACCTTACGGTGCACCTGTCATTTTAGTATGGAAGAAGGATGGGTCGTGGAGAATCTACATTGACTACCACCATTTTAATAGGACCATGATCAAGAACCAATATATGTTTCCAATAATAGAGGATATGTTTGATCAGATGAAGGGCACGACAGTGTTTTCAAAGATCGACCTGAGATTAGGTTATCACCAGTTGCAATTTAAGGGAAGGATATTCCTTAGGCCACTTCCAAGATTTGGTTTGGGAACTACAAGATTACCTTTGACTGACAAACGCCCTGGGGTATTTATGAGTTTGATGAATGGGGTGTTTTGCAAATACTTGGACAAGTTGTTCAAGAATTCATTGACGATTTTTTATTTGTTCTCAGGCAATGAAGGAACATGAATAACTTTTTCACCTGATGCTATAGTGTCCCTGACATGGACGAGAAATTTCTTGTATGCATGAATGCATCCAAGGAAGGTTTAGGCAAATTCTTGATGTAAGATGGCCGAGTGATCGCTTACATCTCGAGAAGTTGAGGATGCATGAGGAGAACTATGGGATGCACAATTTGGAGTTGTTAGCCATTGTGTTTCCTAGAGAGTGTAGAGACACTACCTGATTGGACATAAATTTTGAACAAAAAAAAACACACCACTGTGATTTACAACACCTTTTTATGCAACATGACTTCAATGCGTGGAAAGGGCGTGGGTCAAAACTTCTTATTGGTTATGATTTTGAGATTTCCTACTTAAAAGGAATAGTGAACATAGTGGTAGGCACGTAGTCATAGACCACGCTTATTTTCAATGATACATCTTCCATGAATCTACGTGAAAGGATTCTAACTACAGCGTAATGCTGACTGGCATAAAGAGGGTAAGGAATTTTTCGGAAAAAACACCTTTTTGATACCAAACTTTGAGGGATTTATTGTGGAAAACAATGGATTATTGAGGTATAATAGTTGGACTTACTTACCTCCCATTGAAAATTTGAGGGTTTGATCTTAGAATAATATTATAGAGTAGTTTACATGGCTCATCTTGGAGTCATGAAGATGAGGGCAGACCTTGATCCCTCGTTCTTCTCGAAGGGATATAGGCAGACATCATCAATTGCATGGCGAGATGTCTAAAAGGTCAGTAGGTGAATGTTGAGCATAATCATACGACATGATTACTACATCGACACACTAATTCAAAATCGAAATGGGAGGTCATTTCGATTTATTCCATTGTTATATTGCCACTAATGGCAAGGAGACACGACTCGATTTTCGTGGTAGTCGAAACTCTGACGAAGAGTCCTCATTTTATTCCTATGCATACAATGTATCTGACACTTGACATAGCTATATTTTTCATCAGTGAGATTGTGAGGCTGCATGGCGTGCCTAAGAGGATTATATTTGATAGAGGATCGATGTTTACAAGACGATTTTGGACTAGTTTCCAAGAGGCCTTGGGAACCCAACTTAAATTTAGTACTGCGTATCACCTCGATACAGACGGGCAGACCGAAGGAACAAACCAAATATTGGAGGATATGTTGCATATGTACATGATGGACTAAGAGAAGAGTTGGGAAGAATTTTTTCCACTGGTAGAATTTGCATATAACAACAGTTATCAGAGTAACATTAAGATGGAGCCTTTCGATTTTCTTTACGGGAGATCGTGTCAAATGCATTTGAGTTGGGATTGGCTTGAGGATAGGGTATTGGTGGGACTTGAAGTGATCCAAGAAATGGAAGATCAAATGTAAACAATAAAACAAAGGATCAAATAAGTGCAGGATCAACATAAGAGTTATGTCGATGGGCATCGTTTCGACTGTAGTTATGAAGTGGCGATTGAGTATTCTTGTGGGTAAAATCGCATAAAAGTTCGATCAAGTTTGGAAAGGGTGCTAAAATATATCTTAGGTTCATGGGACCCTTCAAGATTTTGGAAAGGAAGGGGCATGTGTTCTATCAACTAGCCTTGCCTGATTCTTTGACGCGTATGTATGATGTTTTTCATGTATCTGTTTTGAGACATTATGTTAGCGATACTACACATGTTATTGACATGAGTTCCTTGCAGGTATCAGACAAGGGTGATCTCATGGAGGATCCAATCTGCATCCTAGACCATCGCATTCGACGACTACGACGTCGAACAGTAGATCAGGTCAAGGTCTAGTGGGACAACTATATTCCACACTCGGCGACCTGGGAAGACGCATATGATATGCGTCAGTAGTTCCCATTTTTGTTTGATAGTTAGACATATGATACTGTGATACAGTTTATTTCGACACATACATACTGTGAAACTTCAGAACGAAGTTTAAAACAAGAGGGGGTGTATGTAACATCCCGCTCTTGTGCACACTGAGTGAACTTATTCTTTGAGGACACTTGCGTGCAAGTGATCTGGGTCATTATACTATTGGTTGTTTTGATTATGATTATGAGATATTATGAATTTAATATGCTATTTTGTTGTATTTACATATACATGTGCTATTGACTGGGTTCTCCTGAGTGTGCGGAACTCTGAACGTTGAGGATGTCGAGGTATCGATGAAACTCCTTGGAATCTGGATCAAATCAGGGAGTGGACTATTAGGATTTAAATTTTGTGGATGTGACATATGTACATATGATTAGATATTATGATGTTGATTGTATTGCTAACATGATTCATTGATAGATGCAGGCTGACGATATCTTGCCGACCAGACTCAAATTTGGAGTAAAGGGGTCATGCACGACAACCAGGGACATTGAGGGAGAGGTGTGGCAGCAGCCCTGCCACAGCCTACTAACACTCCTACCGTGGCTTGAACTGTAGGTTAACTATTACCTAGTTAAAGAAAACCCACGATGTCATGAGGACAGACTGTGACAGTTGCTCATGATGATTCTAAGGGGAGTGCAATAAGGTAGGGTCCTTATTCCTTATAGTCCCTTAGTCTCCCATAAGATCACCTGATGGAGTATTGACTCCAGGAGTTTGATGTCTACCAAATTTAGTCAAGAGGAGAGTGGCACCCTTGGAGGACGTAGTGCATCTTGAAGGGCAAGTCGTGAAAATAAAACGGAAAGAGGCGAGTGGAACCCTTGGAGCACATAGTGTGTCTGAAGGGCATGTCATGATTTTAATGGGTAAGTTAATAAACCTAGTGCCTAGAAAATTATGCCTCCTTAGGACCTGGTCGATCTTAAAATGAATGATGTGATAAGTAAAGTTTAATAACAAATTTTCCCTTCAAAAATGTCACCAAGCCTAGTGAATTAAAAAACTATGTCTGAGTAGAACCTTTGAACAACAAAAAAACTAATTAGACATGTAACAAGAAGGGGTTAAAGAAAATTCAAGCATTAATACTTAAAGTGGAAATTTTAATAAAGGTTTAATTAATAAAAGGGGTATTTGGTTGTTTTTCTCTAAACCTGGGAATTATGAGCTTAGTTACAGAAAGGGGAAACTTTAAGAATAAGGGAAACTTAAAGAAAAGGGGGAAACCTAAGGAAAAGGGGAAACTTAAAAAAAAAGGGGAAACTTAAGGAAAAAGGGGAATGCCTAACTTAGTAAGGAATCTAGCCTTTGGAACTTTTTATTTATGAACTCAACTAGGAATTAAGTAAGGCGTAAGTAATTTAAGAATTGTAAGGGAATATTGGGACACCGAGGAGTGTTTTTAGGATTGGTTTTAGGTGGGTGAGGGAAATAGACAAATTTAATTAATTAGTAAATTGATTTTCTTGTGCAACTAGGGGATCGGGCGACATGTGTATGGGGGAGGTTTTTCCTAATTAAATAAATGAAAAATGAATATAATGAGTGTTTTGGAAACTAATGACTAAGAAACTCTATAAAAAGGATGGCGGAGGAGGAGTGTGGATCACAACTGGCTTGCGTAACGTTGCGATGCATCTTGACTGAACTTTCTCTTGTGGGAGTTGGGATGCACAGCTCGGGTAAGGAGTGGTAGCTTGACCTTGCGAGTTGATATGGGTGCTAGCATTTTCTGGTATCGTATGTGTGGCCCCTTTGTGGCTCAAGGGGCTCAGGGGGAAGAAGATTACCCCTAGCATTGGTTGGGAGGTACCAGTGAGGCCTCATCAGTCGGCAAGCGGGATGTGGACGAAGTGAACATGTGGGAAGACATCTTTGCCTCGTTGTCATCAATAAAGGCACGCTTGTTGAAGTTGTTACTTGTAGTAAATTTAATTTACACTTGTTTATTTTACTGTATTCGGATGACGATTTCATGGCCACGAGAATTCCTTGAGAATTTTGTTATCAATGTAATTTCCTTGTCGCTTGATTCATCCTATAAGAAACCTTTCTATCCACAATATCTTTTATTTCTGAGTTACTGTCTAATTGTGCACCTTTCTATCCACAATATCTTTTATTTCTGAGTTACTGTCTAATTGTGCATGGCCAGAATGATCCCTAGACTCAAAACCTTGCCTGCACTTTTGTATCTCCTGCTTACGTTTTCTTTATTACTTGATTGCATTTATTTTTCATTATTTCGATCTCCACGGAGAAGGCCTGGATGCAGATTGTGTTTTTGTCATCTGATTCTTTTATCCTTTCAGTTATTAGTCCGTTCTCGAGAAGTCGGCCAGGCGCTGAATCGACTGTCTTTCACTTCGGTGTTAAAGATTTAGATCCAAATGCGCTACTTTCCTGTGCATGGATAATAACTGTAGGATCATTTCTCTTCCCAGCACATAATTCTCTCCTNNNCTGTAGGATCATTTCTCTTCCCAGCACATAATTCTCTCCTGGTCGTTTATTCCCTCCTAAGCCTCTGTGATTATTGTGATGTTTTCTCTGCAAACTCTTGCTTCCACACAACGATTTTGGGGATGTCTCTCCAGTTTACTAAACCTTTTATTTCCTACGATTGGTTTATTTCTTGTAGCGAATTTTATGTTGCGAGGGATTTAATTCTTGTTGCATTGGGTTTAACATCTACTCTTGCGATTGGTTTATTTATTGCAATGCATTTTATGCTGCGAATGATTTAATTCTTTCTGCGAATGATTTATTTCTTGCTGAGATGTTTTTGTTGCATTTCTTTTATTTTCCTGGAGTTTGTGTCGATTTTTCTCATGGCCGAACGAGCCCAGACCAACTATTCCTTGAGATTAATCTTAATTTGATTTTTTTGAAGTGCGTTTTACACCCCTATATTAATAATAATTTTGTTTTTACTGAAATACATGGGCCACAAGAATCGTCCATTGTTGAATACGTCATCTAATCACATGGGTTGCTTCATTATTCAGGGTGCTTGTTGAGCGTCCTTATGGAACCTGGGTGACACCAGTCATTCACACGTCTGTGGAAATTTAAGTTGTTCAATCGTTCAGACACCAGTCATTCACACGTCTGTGGAAATTTAAGTTGTTCAATCGTTCAAACGTCGGTGGCATTTAAATATGAATGGGAAAAACTATTTTCTATTAGTCTTCTCGTAAAAATTCCTTCAAACAAATGGAAGAGAACAAAATTCTCTAACAATGGTTTTATGTATCTGCACGCAAATTTTTTACAGTTGCAGTAGCGTGTAGATTGTCTTGGGGGATTGAATAAATTCATCTGGTTCGGACGGATGGAACTAGCAGAATAAACCCAACCTATATATCAATAATTTGCTACCTCTCTCACTAGAAAAAAACGATTGGCACCTTGTTCGTCTCATACTTGTATTTTATTCATGGGATTATATTATGTCTCTTGTACCTCTTCTCTTGCGTTGGTTACCTTGTGAAACCGTGTCTCATGATTTTCTCCCTGGAGCTATCACCTACATTCTTCTCTGCAATTCGTTTTATTCTCTGCAATCCATTTTTACTCTCTGCCAATCGTTTTTACCTCTGTTCATTTGGATCCTCTCTGCCACGATTGATGGTATATGGTTACTGTGAGCCATGATATGGTCTCCCCCTTCACGAAGTACTGACTCCTTCAACTCAACGTCCCTTACCTCGTTTTACGCTACAACTGTCACCACGACTCAGCGTTTTCATCTTATTTGCACAGCGAGTTAATGCCTTGCCCAGTTTTGGCCTCTCATTGCCTCATCGCAGTACGATTATGTGTGACCATCACGACCACTCAGCGTGACCATCGTTGCGCCCTTATTCATGGCGATTTAACTGCATCCTCCTTCAACTATTTAAGTCTCGGTGCCTACCTTAACCCTCCCGCAGAAGCGAGGCCACTCCAGAGTCCTTACCTACTATATCAAATTTAGAAATCAGAAAATGATTTCTATTTCATTCATTCTCTAGTGATTTCTATTTAGAAAATGATAAACAAATTAAGAAATTGGATTATTTAAAACCAGAAAATGCTTAATGAATAGTCTTTACAATTTCTTATTAAGTCGAAAGGAAAATAACAATTTACATAGTTTAAGCGAGAATTTTATACCTTCATTTCACATTTGTAATATGTCAGCTATCTCTACTACGATATGGGTCAGACATTTAAAACTTGAGAGATGAAAAATCTCTACTCTTCTTCTCGGTGTCTCTTGATTTAGCGTGTTGTTTGTAGCTTCTCCCCTCCCCGGTTGTTAGTGATCTAATGTTCTAAATGAGACAAATAACTGGGGTGAAATTACATGGTTAGTATGATTATGATATCCTTGACCATTGGTATTTCCGTCGATGTCTACTAATGATTCTTGATAAGATTGATAACTGGAATTAGCGGTAAATTGATGCTACTGAGGATAATGACTTGTACAATTATATTTAAATTGATGAACCTTAGTTCAATAAAAAATTGTTGGACAACTTTGATTAGTGATTGTTCAATAATATCGATTTAATGCTTATATCCTTAATTTATTAAGTGTAGGTTCACTTCTTGTTTAGCTCAATTGATAATGTTTGTCCCTACGTTTCAACGGTCCATGCTAGTGATGCTGTTGGTGACGATTTAATGAGATTGACCTTGATAATACTTTTGATTGGATGTTGATACACCCCATGAACTAATGTATTTTTCCCTTATAGTTTTAGTTATTGGTTATGATTACTTTTGGTTGTTAACGATGCTAGCTGGATAATGATCTTGGTGTGATGGAAAGGGGTGTAGATGCTTAGAAATTTTACAAGTGTTATTGATAGTGTAAGCTTTAGTTGCAAAGTTGGCGGTAGTTGTTACATGAATTATTACCCTTGCGCCTTGAATCCTTTGATATGTGTATGATGGACTAATTGATATTATAATGCTTGCGCTTATGGAATTCACGTAATTCTTGATTCTTAGAATTCTTGTGCTATGTTCATAAACAATGGGGTTTAGAATTTTAGACTTTGTGCATTTGGATTTTAGCAGGGAATGATGGATTGTCGACCCTTATTGGCGTTAACAATGTGTTAACGATAGATGGACTATGATCTGGATTGGCGCCACTAAACTTATCAACCATTGATTGATGAAGACTTCAAACTGCGGGCACAAATTGAAATTGCTATGATATTGATGAGATCTACGAATGATTTCCCGTGCGCCATGTTAATTGATGTTTAGGATTCTCGTGATTGATGTGTCGATGATGTTGATCAATATTGGCATTTAATATCCCTAAACACAAATTTTAAAAAGAAAAATGACCTATTGTCTATAGCGGGGTTCTCGTAACGGTGGGGTCTGTTACATAGCTCACATATTGTATATTTGAGCTAGATCACATATAGTATATCCGAGCTAGCTCACATATAATTTCAAATAGAATTGGATTATATGTAATCCAATTCTATATTCTTAGTTTTCCTTATCATCCTAAAATGGATGTGGAACATATGTATTTGGTGGTGTAAATATTCAAACTTTGATTATATATTTGATATTTTTGGAACTCAAAATATCAATTTATTGTCTCATATTTGATTTCTCAAAAGGTTAATTTATGTTTTACGATACTGTGATGAAATAAAAAAAAAATTATTTCATTTTATTTATAGACATTAAATTGTATAAACATCATTGTACTATGTGAAGTAGAGTTGATTCTGTGTGGA
>CBVK0100306743.1:0-10871 GCA_900067695.1 Picea abies
CCCCCCCCCCTCTCTCTCTCTCTCTCTCTCTCTCTCTCTCTCTCTCTCCCCCACTATACGCCCATATTGATTCTCTAACACTGTCTTATATTATGTGCCAAATGTCTATTTTTTTGTAAAGATTCTTGAAAATCCTATTATTCATTCTTTCAAGAATTTCCATAGAAAAACACCTGGAAGTACATTCCACACTCTATTGAGCATAGGATTCCTAAAAGGTGCACATCTCCAATTTCCCAGAGTTAGAATGGCACTTACTATTGGAAAAGGGGCAAACCCAGGGTTAAATGCTACAACAATGCACCAACAAAACCCTAACTACCGGCCCTTTCGGCAACACCTTCAAAGCAGATGAAGTCTTACCCAAGGTAGAGGTAGGGGTGGTTGCAAGACTCAAGTGTCTGCAACCTTAGCTAAGACACAGATTTGTGATTATAGCTCATATGGAGCACTTAGCAATGAGCATTCATCGATATCCAACCCTTATTATACTTCGCATATAACATAGAGCATCGCAACACTTACTGAGATCTAAAGTATTTCAGCACTTAGCAATAGTAGAACAGATCAGATTCTAGATTTGCACTAAGCATCTTCACACAAATAAGATCTAACATTCATACACATCTAAGAAGCACAAAGCATAAATAGATCTATCTAAATATATCAAAGCACTTAGCAAGAGATAAACACATCAAATCCAAGCACAAAGCATAACACACAGATTTACATGGTTCACCCCCATCTTGGGGCTACGTCCACCAACTCTTCTTCTTTATTAGTGTCTTCAATCGATTACAGCACAGAGCCACCAAAACCCTACTTCGCATAGGACAAAAGATCTGCACAGCTCGCTAGCTCCTTCTTCCTTGTGCTATAGCACAAAGCCTTCTACAACTTCTTACAATGTCTTGCACTCAGCCTCTTACATTCATGCACAAAGCACTTACAAAATCTATTAGCACTTAGCTTTTTGTCCTGACATCACAAAGATGTCAATCCATCGCCCTACTTACTCCGCCTATATGTTTATTTATACATTACAAAAGTGGTCCTAAACATGGGTAAACCCATGGGCCAACATCCCTTTCCCATTACATATTCCCAAAACCCAAAAAGGGGCCCAAAAGTGGGCTGAGATCCCTTGATTTCTGCTTCGTCTAGCGCTTTATCTTCGACAGGCTGTTGAAGTCCCAAAAATGGCCAAATATGACCAAGTAACTTCAAAACGTGGTAAAGGGCCAACATGCCACCATAACTCACCTGTGACTCATCCCGAGTCACTTCGATCTGGACAATTCTGCCTCAAATGCCTCGATATTGGCTCGAGCTTCTTCGACTTGTTGCTTTGTTGTGGTATCTTGTTCATTTAGCTCCCGGATTATTGCATCATTTACTGGTCCATCGAGGCATTGCTCTGTTGAGATGACAACCTGTTCTAGCTCTACTCCTTGGGTTTCGATCTCTGATAATAACATGCATGCCTTATCCTGCATGGGTTGGATTCATTGAGTGACCTCCATTACTTTACTTTGAAGCGTGTGAATCTCCTGTTGAGATGTGCATTGTTCATGAGAACGCTTCATCCTTTCTATAGTTGACAAGGCCTTCAACTGCGCTTGTAGCGTATCCGCATGTTATTTTTCTTCCTAGAGCTCCAACTCCAGCGCCTGTAGTTATGGATTCTCTATAAGGATTTCATAAGTCTGGGCACTCTAGTTACTTAACTTCTTGCACTCCAAGGCAAGAGCTTTGATTATGTCAATTGTGTTTCTAGCAGTTGCCTCCCGTTGGTCTCTTATCTCTTGTGGGGTTTCGGGCACAGTGTGGAGTTCTAGATCCGCGATGTGCTGTTGTAGCTTCTGGATCACCTCTTCTAACTGTGCCACCTGCTGTGGAGTTTGGTCCTTGGTCTTTACTTCAACTATTTACACAGAGAGGAGTGCTCTGTTGACCCTTTCCTTGACTTTAAGTTGTTTGGCGAGCAGTTGTCCCTTTCTTTGTTGTAGCTCTGCTTTCTCTTCATTAAAATTCTCCTGCATATCAAGCTTCTCTCATTCTGCATTACTGCATTTTTCTAACAAAGCTTCTTGTGCTTACACCAAATCCTAGGTGGCTTGTGTTTTTTCCTCTTGAGGTCGTCGAAGGAGGACTTCGACCATGTCAGCAATCCTGTGGAGTTGAGCTGGCTCATCTCCCATTTCTAATGTTTTTGTTGGTAGAGGCACAGTAGAAGCTGCATGGCTAGACTGGAGTGCCTGTTGCACTTCTTGAAACTCGAACTTGATCCAATTGAATACCTCCTCCTTATTGGCTTCATGTTTCTCTGCTATCTCCAACGAAGCATCATTCAGTGCAGCGATGATGAAGTTGAATTTGTCCGATGTTAGGGTGATTTCAAACTTGGTTTTAGTTGCCTTGGCTTTCTTTCTAGATGTGGGCTTTGATGGGGAAACCTTTCGTTTCTTGGAGGGGTCCTCCTCCTCTCTAGGCAGGGTAGCCTTGCCTTTCTTCTGCTCGACTTCGGTGTCCCCTATCTCTCCACCATTACCTCCTTGCGAAGTGGAAGCAGTCTTCATGGTTGTATTATCAACATCTTGAGCATCCTCATTCCTCTTTGCTGTGCTTGGTCCAGGTGTATTGCGCACTTCTTCAGGACTATCAATATCAGAGAGATCTAGGGGGTTGATTGAGATGAGGAGGTCCACTGACCACTCCTTAATAATATCTTATAGGTCTTCCTCTATCAACTTGTAGTAGGACTGCAACTGTTGGTGATGCTCATCGTCGTGCGGTGTGATGTAGATGAAGTGGCGATCCACATTGAACTTCATCAATGGCCTGAATTTGTAAAGCGTGTTCGGGGTGATGCGAGGCATAGATTGGATTGTAGCCTTCAACTGATTGTAGTAAATGTGCAAGACGACATTGGATTTCCACTACTTGGTCATGTTGTAGGAGTACCACAACGTACTGAACTTCACAGCCAGTGGTTCAAAGGGTTCTGTATCTGGGAAGGTTGCACCTTCTGGTAGCTTCCATGCAATGAATGTGATCAATATGAGCAACCAACTAAAATGGAACTCATACCCTTGGTATTGCGCTTCCTGGTAATCCAGTTCCAACTGGTTCACTAAGTACTTCACCCAGTTCATGTGTAATCCCTCCTCGCACTTCCTTGCGAGGTCTACCACAAATCCAGTTACCTGGGTTGGTATTTTCTTCTGTACCAACTTCCCTGCAATGAGTTGACAGGTGAGGCGCACTGTGCCATTTTGAATAGAAGATACTTTATATCCTCACGTGCCCTTCTCGACATCGCCATAAGTTTCTTTAATATTCTATGCTAAGAATCGGTCCGTGGTCTTTCCAGGGTAAAAGTCTTATGGGTCGTGGCCCTGCATGCTCAACCCTGTGATCCTGTGGATCAGCGTTGGATTGACCGTGATGTGGCAATTTAGCCACAAGTAGCCGCCATGATAGCTCGACAGTAGTAACTTGACGTAGGCATTGACTTCCTGGTGCCTTCTGAAATGAGGGATCTTCATGACGTTCAACAAAGTGGACTGTGTGAGGTCCATAGTTCATTGTTGAAGGACAATCTTCGAGTCTTTACCCTTTGTCTTTGTCAAGTATTTATAAGGTGTGAGAATACTATAAACCTTTCTATCGCCTAGGTTGAAGTCACTGAACTTCAACGCAGTGAGCTTATCCTGGTCAGCGTGAACTATGCACACTCCTTTCGGGAGGTACGCAGTGATTAACGGGTACTCAAAATCTTGGGGTACACTATCCCGATTGATCTCATCACTCAGGGGTGGTAGGTAAGTGGGAAAAATGCCCAGAATAAGCTTAGAATTCACAAGATCTTCTCGATGCTTAGTTCTATTTTCGTTGGTCGGTCGAGATGGGCCAACTCGAACGGTCGATGGGGAGGCCTGCACTCCTCACATCGATGATGCCTGTATGCCTGTGGACAATCCTCTTCCCGACATGGTTCTCTCAGTCATTAAATATATCAGAACTTCTGTCATAGTTGCTTCTTCAACGGTGATATCTTCAAACATATGCGCTCGAGATAAGTAGTCAGGATCACAATGAGCTCAGACACTATACTAGAATGAATAACAAGATCGCGATGGTCACTGTATACAGTTGCGGGCTTCAAATTCTAAATTGGCAAAAGTATTCTTCGTGCATGGAACAATGGGATAAGTAGGCAACTCGGAAACAATCTTCTTGTAATGGCTAAGAGACTCCATTAACTTTGTTCGACCCATTAAGGTGTGGTCCAATGGTCTAGTGGTGAACCATTAATGCTTTTTGACCCATTCAGAGCGGCAGTCGAATGGTTATATCAGCTCCCAACAACTATATTGCTTCACCTCGACGAAGTGGCCTATGTCGCTGGTATGATATCTCGACAAAGTTCAATTTATGTCAGTTTCCCATTCTGCGAGGTTCCCTCTAGAATATTTTGTAGCCTGTCGATCTTAGCTCTCTTTTTACTTATCTTCCTAGCCTTCTTTCCAGTGAGCTTCGTCTAGGTGATTCTCTTCCCATTTTGATTCTTATTTTCCTTGGACATAGTCACTTCGTGCTGCTGAGATATCTTCAGGGGTAACACTTATTTTTTATCTAGGATAAGTACTTCAGTCTTCTGTGAGTCCTTCAATATTCTTGTGGCTTCGACATCATGGTTTCTAGTGTAAAATAGCTTCGATCTGTTCTTTTGTTCTTCAAGCAGCTGCATGATCTTTCTGGTCATAAAATATTTTAACCCTTGCTTCTTCTGTTCCAAAACTTCTTCTTTTTCCTTTCATCTGGCTTGATCTCTATCAATCCAAGATTTTCCCAATAACATGGTAAACGGGGTACTTTCTTCAATGAATCTAATAATCTCAAAATCTTCCTTTGTCAAAGTTCCATTGACTGTCATAGGTATCTGAGCGATCTTTCCACATAACATCATCAGTTTTCCTCTGAATAGTCCTATTCCTCCCAGTGAATAGATCATAGTGGGATTCCCTATAGTTTCCCAAGTTTTTTCTGGTTCACTTGTGTCTCTTCATCAAGGACAAAGTCAATGTCGAAGTCCCCTATTCTAGCTTCAATGCATTCTTTCTCTTTAAAAATCTATGGCAGTCTGACATGTCGGTGGTCATTCAAGGTTTATTTCATTTGTATCAATACCTTCTCTGATTCTTTCGGGGTTTCATCCACAGTTTCTAGATCTATCTTAGTGTTTTCTTGATTCAGATTCATTTTTTCAAGTTTAGCAATCATTCTAGGACAATCCAATACCTCATGGTCCATAGATTGACAATAGAGACAGCTAGGTCTTCCACCAGGACATTCTTTAGCAAGGTGTCCTAACCTTCTGCAACTGTAATAGAGGGTTAGTCCTCTCTTTCTTTTAAATGATCGCCGACCCTTTCTATACTGCCCACTAGGATCATGGTAGCTAGCCTGAAAAAAATTCTTTCTAGGATCCTACATCCATTGGTTAGTCCAAAAATTCTTTCTATGCATAGGTATTGGTTAGTCCAAAAATTCTTTCTATGCATAGGTATAACATATCTATCATCATTCTTATCACATCTACTCATATCAAACTTTCTTTCATCTATCAGAGCCTTAGTTTTCAATCTAGGACAGATTCTATCAAACATACCTAGATCCATACTCTAGAAACAAAAATTTTCACTTATTTTACTTTTTCAAAGCACAAAGCTTCCAGATCTAAAAAAATTTAACTCTTCTTACCTTTATTAGATCACAGAGCTTACATATCTTACCTCTTTTCTGCAAATCTGACCTCTTTTCTTCAGAAACTTCCACTTTAACCTTTCTTAGAGCACAAAGTATTTGGATCTCACTTCTTTTCCTTAGATCTATCTTATTTATTTAAAACAGAGCTTTTCAGATCAAGTGGATTGCTGCGCACTAGGGTATATATCCACGCACAAAGATTCCACAATTTTATGATGAATCTTTGCACATAGATCCTTCTTCCTTAGTTCCCAGCAATCACAGTTTCATGTCCTGGCAACAAAACCATTTTTTGGCACAGGGGCAGACCCAGGGTTCAACGCTACAACAATGTACCAACAAAACCCTAACTACCATCCCTTTCAGCAACACCTGTGAAGTAGATGAAGTCTCACCCGAGGTAGAGGCAGGGGGGTTGAAGGACATAGGTGTCTACAACCAAGTTGGGACACATATCTATGATTACAACACTTAGCAGAGCACTTAGACAAAAATATGAATTAGTTCATGAGTCTCATTCACATCACATATTAAACCCTTATTACAAAACAATGAAGTAACAATAAATATCAAGCACTTTTAATCACTTAACACATAACATTAGTTCAGATAAAACATTCATTTATCTTTAATACCATTAAGCACTAAGAAATAACATCAAATGCATTCATCATACATTATAACAATGACACCAAGTAGATAAACAACATAAGTCACATCACACAAAGCACATCAAAACACAGGATATACGTGGTTCACCTCAGTGTGGGGCTACGTCCACCAACTTCTTCTTCTTCTTTATTAGTCTTTGATCTTCTTACACTCACCTACTCTTATGAACAAAGCCACAGAGCCAAACTCCGTAGAGGACAGGAGATCTGCACGTTGCGCACCTGATCCTCCTTCCCAAAATCATGTCAAGTCATAGAGCCAACTCCTTAGTAGCACATAGCCTTACTTTACACAGTCAATTTGCAGAAAGCAACTTACAACCTCTTGTGCTAGGCCAACATTAACACTTACAACATGTTGTGCACATAGCCAACTAGGCTTCTTACATCGCTTAGCTACTTATTCATACATTGAAAAATAGGCCTAATCATGGGTAAACCCATGGGACAACATCCCATAACCCATTACATAAACCCTAGTAAACCCTTTGTTGGGTCCACAAGCCTACAAAATAAGTGAGATCCCGCAATATCAGCTCCATCTGGGAGATCCATCTTCGACCGGCTTGTTGAAGTCCCAAAATTGGTCAAACATGACTAATGTTTCCTCACAACTTGGTCAAGGTCCAACAGGCCCCTAACACTCACCTATGACTCGTCCCGAGTCACTAATATCTAGGCAACACTGCTTCAAAGGCCTCGAGATTATATTGAGATGCCTCGATTGGATTCTTCACCGGATATTCTTTCTCGACGAAATCCTAAATCATTTTCTCTGTAACAGGCCCTTCTAGGTGTTGTTCCACTATCGTAAACACTTGGTCTAGCTGCGATCCCTTTCCTTCAATATCTTCAAAAATCGTGCAGGCTTCATCTTGCACTGGTTGTAGTCTCTATGTAACTTCCATGAATCTACTCTGGTTGGTAGTAATCTGCTACTAGACTAAACACTGCTCTTGTGATCTCTTCATTCGCTCGACCGCAATGAGTAGCTTCATCTGCGCCTACACGTTGGATTCCTACTATTGTGCCTCCTACAACTGTGCTTCCGGTTTCCTCAGATCTGGGTCTTCTATGAGGCATTCATAAGCTTGTGCACTTTGATCACTTAACTTCTTACATTCTAAGGAGAGGATCCTGATCCTTCCAACTGCGCTCTTGGCGACTTCCTCCCTCTGATCATGCAATTCTTGCAGAGTGTTTGGCACTGCTTGGATCTCTAAATCTGTTATCCTTGCTTGAAGCTATTGAATGGCCTCAGTGAGCTTCCCCACTTGAATCTCGGTTGACTCTTGTTCCTCCTGTTCCAAGCCCAACACAAAGAGAAGTGCTTTAGTCACCACCTCTTTGACTGTAGTCTGATCTGCAAACAGTTGGTCTTTTTATTTTTGTATCTTTGCTTTGTCCTCCTCGAACATCGCCCGAATTTCATCTTTCTCCTTCTTGTAGGTGGTTACGCAATACTACACAACTCATAGTTTATCTAAGACCTCCTCCTTTTCTTGCTTCAATTCTTCTGTATCATGTTCCTTTTCTTCTTGGACTCATTGAAGTCGAGCCTCTATTGCATCTACTAGTCTTCATAATTGGGTGGGCTCATCCCCCAATTATGTAATCTTCGATGAAGAAAGCATAGTAGGTATTGCGCGGCTCGAATGGATGGCTTGTTGTATCTCCTTCAACTCCTTTTCGATTCTTTCGTACAACATTCTCTGCTTTGCTTTGTATCGTTGCAAGATATCCTCTGAATCATCCTCCATGACTATGATGATTAGATCGACATCATCCTCTGTGAGCATGGCCTTCATCTTGGGCTTATTGGCGCATGTATTCTTTCTTGCCAAAGGTTTCTTTGGAGAATCCTTCCTTTTCTATGAACTCTGGGGATCCTGAGGCAATGTAGCTTTTCCTTCCTCTTGCATGTCTTTGTCATCCCCTCCTTGTCCATTGCCTTGGTCTTCTCCTCCTCCTTCTAGCGAGCCAGATCCATATTTTGCAAAGGCATTGTCCTTCTCATCAATTTAAATATGCTAGACTTCTACCTTTTTCTTCTTTTTCTTCACGTTGCTCTGTCCGACATGCTCAACCTGGGTGACCAAGGGGCTTCCTATGATGTCTGCGTCAGAGAGCTCTGTACCCTCAACTGGTACAAGGAACTTCGCCGACCATTCTTTGGTGATCCCCTCCATGTCTTCGTCGATTAGCTTATAATAGGACTGTAACTCCTCCTTACTCTCATCCCTACGCGTAGTTATATAGATAAAGTGTTGATATGCATGGAACTTCACTATCCATCTGTACTAGTGCAATGTGTTCAATGTCATGCGTGGAAATGCCTCAATAGCACGCTTTAGTTGCTGGTATTAAGCATGGAACACAACATTCAACTACCACTTCTTCGACATGTCACTCATATACCACAAGGTAGAGAACCTTGCAGACAAGGGCTCCGATGGTTCAAATTTTGGAAATGTCACTCCTATCAACATCTACCAAGTGAAAAATGTGATCAATACAAGTAACCAACTAAAATAGAATTCATACCCCTGATCCCATGCTTCGAGATAGTCTTTATCAAGATCGTTGATGAGGTAACTCACCCAATTCATTTGCATCCCCTCCATGCACTTCCCAACGAGGTCCACTACAAACCCAATGACCTGTGTTGGATGGTTCTTTCTAACAAGCTTGCTAGCTATAAGTTGGCAAGCGAGGCACACTACGCCATCCTGGATAGATGCTACGCTTTCCCTTTTCTACATCGCCATAATCCTCCTTTATGTGATGTGCCAGGGAGCGATATGAATTCTTACCTAGGTAGAATTTCTAAGGGTCCTGTCCATACATGCTCAGTCCTATAATCAAGTGGATCAACGTCAGATCCACAGTAATGCACTTGTCAAGCCACAAATATCCTCCATGATAGCACCACAGAAGGAGTTTAATGCAAGTGTTAACCTCCTAATGTTGGCCAAAGAGAGGAATCTTCATTACATTCAGTATCGTGGACTGCTCCAACTCTTTAATCCATGGATGAGAGACTATGTGTGGATTCTTCCCAGTAGTCTTCATCAAATACCTATGGGGCACGAGAATGGATTAGTTCTTTCTGTTGCCGAGATTAAATTCATTGTTCTTCAGAGCTGGGATCTGTCCCAATTGGGTTCCAACTATGCGTATCCCCTTCAGGATGCACACAGTGATCAACGTGTACTCAAATTCACATGGGATATTTTCGCGGTTAACCGTGCCATCCAAAGGCGGTATATAATCTGGCAAGACTGACGAGATCTGTTTTGCGTAAGCCATATCATCCTGATGCTTACTTCACTTCTCAATGGCGGAGTTAGTACGAATAGAATGAAGTCTAGTCAAAGGGGATGCTTATAGTCCCCCAGTTGACGATGCATGTATTCCTACAAAAAAATATCTATCAACCATTATCGTTGTAAGGATCTCCGCAATATATATCTCTAATGCATTGGGTTTGCTCGACATTCACACTTGTAAAAAAATATATCGGGTAGGTGAACAGATAAGCGAGGTAATCCAATGGATGGCAAGGTCTATAAATCACAGTGTGATATACAATCGATTCTCTGGTAGCTTGGATAATCACATGTGGAAAAAAGTGGTCCCAGTGCAACGTCCGACGGGTTAAATAAGCAAGCATCGTAACAGATTGCTCCAATGGATAGGAATGCATCTATCAATGCGAATTTTTCCATTATGGCATGGTATCAATGGTCCATTTTCTCATAACTACGTTTTCTAGCGGTTCTGGGGCATCATTTTAATGGTTGGGGTGCCTCCAACGGTCATATAGATTCGTTGTGGTGAAGTCTCATTCTGCGTGGTTCCATTGTTCTAGCGAGGTTCAAGCTCTACAGATCTTCCTTATGCGAAGTTTTCCTTTTGTTCTCTATAGCTTCCTGTATTTTTTCTAGCTTATCTTTCTTCTTACTGAAATTCTTGGCCTTCTTTTAAGTTTCCTATGACCTGAGCTTCTCTAACAATTTCTGGAATCCTCTTCCCATTTGTATTCTTATTCTCTCCTTGTGAAAGGACTTCACACTGCTGATGTGCTCTTACAGATTCTGAGGTTAATGTCCCTTCTCTTCCTATTTCCAGGGTGTCTACACTTCTTTCTTTCACAAACAGGTGCTCCAAGCCTTTCTACATCTTTTCAACTTCGACAACTAGTTATCTTTCCCTTTGTTGCTTCGACTTATCCTGTTGTTCTTCTATCCATCGCTCTATTTTTCTGGTTATGAAGTCCCTTAGTTCTTGCTTTTTTGGTTCAATAGCTTCCTCCTCTACTTTCCTTCTGATCTAATCCTTCTCAATCCAAGTCTTTCTTAACAAAAGTGGAAAAGGCACGTTGTTCTCAACAAATTTAATGACTTCAAATTCTTCTTTAGTCGATGT
>CBVK0100306744.1:0-13934 GCA_900067695.1 Picea abies
CTTCCGATCTCACTTGTTCTGACGAGACAGTTAGAAGATGGCCCCACCTATAGGATAAGATATCCTGTGTATAGATAAGAAGAAGTAGGCAAGAGAGTGTCAAGATAGTCTTAGAGTTACTTTCCAATGGAAAGTTGATGGAGTTCATTAACCTTAGCTTATCCACACATACTTCATGTCATCTTTGTCTGCAAGTAATGTTGTACATCAGGACAAGTTTAAATTTATTATTTATTTTTGTCAGATTACCATCCTCACTAGGTAGAATGCCTCACTGCCAGCAAGCCTGTTCAGTTCTCCGGTGAGTTTACCTAGTCATACCATAGGCTAGTACCCGCTTCCAGTAGACCTGTTCAGTATCCTGGTGGGTTAGCCTCTTAAACCCTCAGAGACTGGCCCTCCAGATTTTAAGATTTTAGTATAAGATTGTTTTTGCAAGAACATGGGGGAACAGCTCTGAAAACAACTTTTTTTTTTTTTTTTTTTCAATTGGGAGAAACAACTTTTTTTTTTTTTTTTTTCAATTGGGATGGTATTTATGTTAGAGGATGACTTTATGTACTTAAGCGGACGTGGCCTATCTAAAGATATGATATAATCAAGCTATTTAGTGTGTAGTGGATGGTACCATTGAGAAGGAACAGAAAGGTATCTCTAGGCTCAACTTACTTTCTTCCTTTGTAGTTATTGTGATGTTTCCATGACTAACCACTGATTAGACCTCCTTGTTACTCTTTGATAAAGACACTTGACTCACTGACTCGTTTTTCTTGGAAAAACTGTATGAGAGACCTCTAGGCTTGATAGTTATGGTATCACTTCCTTATACAATGGTGAATAGTTTCGAGAGCAATTGCTTTAGAATTCCTAAAAATTAGAATTCTTGCAAAAATATGGCTAATTACAGTAAGTCAATATTCATTTGATTCTTTAGTGGAAACAAAATTCAAGTATAACAATGTTTTGAGGAAAGATCCTTGAAGCTGTGTACTCCTGGTGAAATAAATACTTATAGAAAACTCTAGAATTGTCTTATTAACAAAATTCAAAAATTATTTACATATATACATTAGGAAATTCAAAAAAAAATTCAAGAACAAGGCGGGACTTCCCCATCTACTAAGGCCAATGCCTTGTTAGTTGACATGACCTGTAGAAAATCCTCTCTGGAAATGGGCTAATGATAAAATTTAAGTCGGTGTCCATTTACCACAAAGGAGACTTGTTCGTCATCAATTGTTTTAATTTTTACAATTCCATTGTCATATACATTGTCTACCTCGCAAGGGCCCAACCAATGGGTGGTAAGTTTTCCTTTGAAGGTTTTGAATCGGGAATCAAACAATAGAGCCCAATAACCAGGTTGGAAGTGTTTCTTCTTGATAAACTTGTCATGCCACTTGCTCCTCTAGTTTTGGAATAATATTGTCCGTTGGGTGGCATCTTGCCTGATTTCATCCAACTCATTCAATTATAGGGCTCTTTGCTTCTTAGCCTCATCCAAGTTAAATACTAATTCTACGGCAATGCGGAAGGTCCTTGCTTGGAATTCTATAGGTAAAAGTACTTGCTTCCCATACACTAGCTCATAAGGAGTGTGCCCAGTGGTATTTCTCCAGGTAGTCTGGTATGCCCACAAAGCCTCTGGGAGCCTATCATCCCAATATCAGTGATGTAACTGAACAGTCTTGGTCAATATCGATTCCAGAACTTTTTTTGTGGATTCTACCTGACCATTGTCTTGCGGGTGGTATAGAGAAGATTTACGGTGATTAATCCCATATTTCTCTGTCATCTCTTTCATCATCTTGTAAGTGAATTGAGTGCCTTGGTTAGTAACAATTTCATGAGGGACACCAAAGCAAGTAAATATGTCTTCATAGATAAATTTGACAACAAACTTCTTTGTAGCCCTGAATAGGGCTTTTGCCTCTACCCATTTGGTGACATAGTCTGTACAAACCAAAACATAGTTCTTCCTATAGGACATGGGTGAAATTGGTCCTAAAAAGTCGAGGGCCCATTTTTTGAAGGGTTCTATCAAAACTTGGGCCCACAAAGGAATTTCATCAAATGACGTAGGTCTTCCTATCCTTTGGCAACTATCACAACTTCTCACATATTTGGCAACATCTTTGAAAATTCTAGGCCAATAGTAACCTAAATGTAACATCTTATATGTTGTACGTTTGTCAGAAAAATGACCACCACATGGTCTATCATGACAACTTCGTAGTATTTCAGGTACCTTGTCCTCTCAGACACACATATGAATAATCAAATCAAGACCTGTGTGAAAAAGATCATGACCAACCCAAGAGTAATTAGCACTCTATGTAATAATTTTTCCCTTTTCATGAGATGACAAATGAGATGGTAACTTCCTAGTAGCCAGATAGTTTTCCATATCTGCAAAGCATGGGGTATTGAAAGAAAGTGAAAAGAGGTGCTTATCTGGGAAACTATCATTTACCGGGATATCATCATCTTCATTTTTTATTCGGTAAAGAAATTCAACTACTACATTATCATTTCCAAGTCCTTCAAGCATAGTGATGTTAAATTCTTGCAATAACATAAGCCACCTGGTCACCCGACCATTAGTTATAGGTTTATTCATGAGGAATCTAATGGTGGAATGATCAGTATGTACAAATACTTCATAACCTATAATGTAATGACGAAACTTGTTAATATCATGAACAACTGCCAAGAATATTTTCTCAGTAACCATATAGTTTAACTCAGTAGGGGACAAGTTCTTTCTCACAAAATAAATGGCATAGGATTGCAGGTCCTCTTTATTCCCTAATACCCCTCCTATTGCGGTGTTAGAGGCATTAGTGGATATATGAAATGGGAGAGTCCAATTGGGCCCTCTAAGAATTGGTGCCACATACATCTTAGCTTTCAGGGTTTCAAAGTCAATTTGAGAATTCTCATTCCAAACAAAATCAACATCTTTTATCAATAATTCAAACATAGGTGCAACAATCTCTGTAAAATTTTCAATAACTCATTGGTAATATCCGGAATGTCCAAGAAATCTTCTCACCTCTTTCTGAGTCTTGGGGGGTGGAAGTTTGATGATGACCTCAATCTTTGCAGGATCAAATTTTATCCCTTCAGATGAAACATGATGTCCTAGAACCACTCCTTCAGTTAACAACATTTTGCATTTTTCATGGCTTAGAGATAGGTTCATTTCCTAGCATCTAATGAGGACTTTTTCTAAGTTGTCTAAGGCTTCCTAGTAAGTGTTTCCATACACTGTGAAGTCATCCATGTAGAACTCCACACAATCATGAAAAAGATCGGCAAATATACCTAATACTACTCGTTGAAAAGTGGCAGGACCATTACACAATCCGAATGGTAAGACCCTATAGGCATAGGTGCCCCAAGGACAAGTAAAGGTAGTGTTGTCCTGGTCCTCAAGTGTTATAATAATCTAATTGTACCCATTGTACCCATCTAGAAAGGAGAAATACTTCTTTCTATACAAGGTATCTAGAACTTGGTCAATGAAAGGGAGAGGAAAGTAGTCTTTCAAAGTGGAGTTTTGAGTTCCCAAAAGTCAACACAAATTCTCCAATTCCCAATCACTTTCTTTGTAACCACTACAAGCGGGGATACCCACTTACTGTCGGAGATGGGATAGATAAATATTACATTTAACAACTTTTGGATCTCCTCCTTAACTATGTCTTTAAGTGTTGGGTTCATCCTTCTCTGGGGTTGACTAACAGGTGTTACTTCCCCCTGGGTGTATATCTAATGGATGCACGTGTCAGGGTATATACCCTTCATGTCAATGTATTCCCAGGCAAATGCTCTTGATTGTTCTTTAAGGATATCTACTAATTGTTTATGTTGGTCTGCATCTATCCCAGAGTTTATATGTAAAACTTTTCCTTTACTAATCTCGTAGGGAAAAGTGTAAGACATGGAAGACTCATATATCTCATAAATAAAATATGTCGAAGACAAAATGGATGGGTCTAATTTTTCTTGAAAATTTTCTCCAAACATGTACTCAAATTGGGGAAAAGACTGTGGAAAATCCACACATATGATAGCAGAAATAAACTAGTTTAGCACATTTTCTGTTGTGTTCTCCTGAAGTGCCCATGCATGGTCACTTCGCAATATGGGTTCTTCACATTCCTTGTTCTCATATGGACATTTGAGCCACAATAGATTCTCCATAATAAGTTGAGCTAGAGGGTAAATGGTGAGCTTATGGATAGAGAGACCATTTGAGATGATCATTTCTCCTTCTCTACTGCCAATAAATGCATTGGTTGTGGCTGGTCAAGGTCTTCCCAAAATTAAGGGATGTCCTTTGGCAGAATCCTTTGAATGAATGATGATAAAATCTATGGGGTACTCCCATGAGGCTAAAGTAACCATGATATCATATAAAATTCCTTCAAGTATAACCCTAGTCTTATCTGTTAATTCCAAAATGGTTGGGATAGGTCGAAGAAGAGGTTGTAACTGTAATTGTTCCTAGGTAGTAGCGGTCATAACATTGATGGCTGCCCCTAGGTCTATGAGAGTGTTTCCAATGGAGACCTCATTAATGGTTATGGTCACTACGGATTTTTCTGGATTCCCATATTTTGCTAGTTTTGGATGCTCTGATATGTAATAGGAAAGTCCTCCTATCAAGTGTACTGTAGGGGGGTCCTTTTGCTTCCTACCTGGCTTCTTGATACACAATTCTTTGACTACCTTACTGTAGATTGGAATGTATGTAATAGCTTTAAGCAGAGGAATATTGACACAAATATTTTTCAATTCATTCAAAATGTCAAATTCCAGTCGGGTGGTAGGTTTCTTGATTACCAATCTATCTAGATAAGGAGGGACCTTCGTAATTTGTGAAGGTTCATTTTGGGGAATATTGGGTTCTTGATTCTTTGGGATAATAACATCTTCCCACCTAGTGTCATCCATGGGTTTTTTGGTGGTTTCTTCTTCTTCTTCTTCCTGGATGACTACTAAAGGTCTTTGCCTCTCTAGAACTTTTCCTGATCTTAGTTGAATTTCCTATAATGGAACATGAGTAATAACCTATGTTGGGAAGGCCTACATCTCAACATTGTGAAGGGGTTGAGTGGGATTATTATTAGGATTTGGCATTGGATGTGTTGGTAATAGTGTTGGTCTCGGGGAGCTTGCATTTTGATATTATAGAGTTTTTTTTTGTGGAATAGGAGGTAAAAGTGGTGGAACAAAACCTGGCAAAAGTTGTGGAGTGTTCGGTTGTGTTGACGGGCGAAATCGACCGTTTGTCAATTGAGAGAGTGGAACTGGTCCGGGGTTGTCTAATAACCCAAGCCGTTTGGAATGAACCACCCTGACGGGTTTAGAGGCTCCGTTAGCCGATCTAAGGTCCTAGGAAAACCAAAGAGAAAACTAATCTAAACTAACAAATCAAACTAAAACTAAACTAACTAAAACTAAATAAAACAAACTAAACTAACTAACAATAAATAAAACAAACTAATCTAACTAATCTAATTAAAACTAACTATTCAACAAACAAACTAACTATTCAACAAACTAACTAATCTACTATTTCTATATATACAAAGTACTAACTAATACTATACTAGCTACTACCTGAAATATTACTTATTTACAAAATGTACAATATCTACAAAATACAGATTTAAATAAAACCTGGAAAACTCATTTTCTTTCTGCCCTAAGACAGAGAAAGATATTTTTTGTTGATTTTATAATTTTGTAAACAAGAAATAAAACTTACTAAAATTAAACAATCTAATATACTAACTACACATATATCTAACTAAAATACTACCAAATACACTAACAAATAAACAACAAACAGACCTGGAAACGCTCCAAATTTGTCCTGTGTATGATGACTTCGAAGCTGGTCGGAGGAAGGAAACTCGCACCGAATAATCCAGAAGCTTCTCGTAAACGATAGTTGCAATTCTCTTTGAGTTGTTTACAGGACAAACAAGACATAAAAAATCATAACAATTATATGATTTATAAATCTCTGCAATAAGGTAAACCTGTTATGCAAAAACTTATACTTAATAATCCAATTAATGAAGAAGAGAAATCTGTCGTTCACAAACTGAATCAAATAATTGCTATGTTTTTTAAATACTAGAAGAAATCAGATATGGACTATATTGATTAAATGATATCATTTGCAAAAGACTAAGATAGCTAAAGTAGTCATTAACCAAATGCAAATTGATACACATAAACATGAAACAAAATATTGATATTACGAAAAGCTAAAGTTGTAGCAGAACATCAATTTCTGTCTCAGTCTGTATTAAAATTCCATATCCTTGTTCTCCCCTGAATAAGGATGATGTTATTACAAAAATAATAAGTATTTATAAGTTTTTCCACAGGGTAAAACCTCCCTGTGGAAAGTATCAAACTGTTTACATAATCTAGGAAAATATTCCCAAGATCAACTAAACCAAGAAATTAAAATGAAACTAAAACATGCAAATATCCTCTAAACTGTCCATCAAATCCCATGCAATTTGAATTCACCTGAAAAGGATCCAAAATAGACAAGTTAGAAGACTCTTTTACCAATAAAATGATAAAAATTAAATTCTATAGACTAGCTACAGAATCATCTGATTTTGTAGCTAGTCAAAATGAGATATAGAATCAACATCAGAATCGATTCAAAATCTTTTAAAAGAATTAAATCCAATTATCTTCCAATAACCACTTGAAAACAAATCAAAATGATTTTATCATTTAACATTAAACAGGATAAAAAAATGATTCAAACGAACACAGAGATAGGAATACTCTATTCTTCTGTTACCACAAAATCGGATCCACAGAGTCATAATCGAACAGTAAGAGATCGATAATCAAACATATCGTATGTGATTGTTAAACAATAGATACAATCCGATCCAACAAAATCATTTTCCACTCATTATAGCTGTAACGATATAGCAAAAGATTCATATCATTTAATCGAATACAAAGATAGAAATACTCTGTTTCGATTATTGTTATAAGTCAGGTAAATGAAATCATATGTAACAGCATCATAATCATGTCTCAACAAATAGAATCCCTCTGTTATGAGATCTTTTTTATTTTCAATTGAAAATAAAACAAATCGCAAACACATCGTTACACTTGTCTCATCAACAGGAGAAATCATCGAATTGAATAGGATAATCACGATAACTGTATAGCAAGCGATTTTAGCTGTGAACGAATTCAAACCATAATTGGCACATAACCAAAAATGTAACAGGATCAATCAAACAGAATTTGTCATAGATTTTGATTGTTGATCCTTGCAAGCAAACAAGATCGATTAATTTTGATCACAATTGTTTCAATCAACCAAATCATATCAGGGTTTGACCAATTCATTTCACAAATTAAAATACAGAGCATCAATTATAATCCGCACTCGACTCATAGGACAAACTTGCCAATTTAGAACAAAAGTGAATCGATTAGCTAAGTTGTTATGATTCGGATTCATTTCCAATTCGGGCATGAATGTAATTTGAGTGTAATGTTTTCATCAAAGAAATAGAGTCGTCATCCTTATCCTAGAAACAATCAAATATAGAACATCACATGACACAACATTGTAACAAGTATCTTCCCGAACATGTTTACCAGTCATAGCATACCAATGATAATGAAATCGAATCCAAACAAAATCGTAACAATCAAACTTAATTGAACCGTTTACCAACTATAGCACATGGATCATAACCAAATCAAATCTGAGCATGATACAAACCAATTCATTTGAAGGCAAACTATTAATTTTGTCATCTAAACAAATCAAGCCAATCAATCAAATTCGAACGAAGATCAATCAAATCCAATCAAAATCTATTGATTTCTATCCTGGGAATAATCAGATCGTAAATCGAATAGAAATTCTTTTTTATTCAAAGCAAAGCTATATATAGAATGCATGCAATATAACAGAGCCATTCAAGATGTGAACAGAACTGTTTAAAACTGAATTCAAATCGTTATATCAAACTAGGTTTTTTACAAAAGAAAATGATGTGAAAACCATACCTGTGTAGCGACGAGGTTGATTTCTTATACCAGCTTGGAATTTACAACAGTCGTGGCTAATTCCACATTTTTGAACAGGATAGAGCCGGTTGTCTTTTGTTTTTTTATCCGTTGCTTGTAGCTTGGCCTTTTGACTGGTTAGCACTGCAATCTGGTCCTCCAATGACTGAATCTTTGACTGGAGTATAGGAACATCAATATAATATCGTTCTAACCATGAATTGCATTGATCGTAGGGTGACTGTGTGGGTTTAGACAGAACAGGCGAGGTTTTGGACAACTGACCGAGGGTTTCACGAGGCAATTCAATACCCGGGTAGTTAGGGTGGTCTTTTAGGCAAGGGGGTAGGTTTGACACAAAATCATAAGGGGTATCGGCACATAAACCTTGCGAATAGGGGTATTCGCTAGCTAAAAAACGTTCCACTTCCGAATCAGAGTCCTCACTCAAGACGATAGGGTTTGGCTCAACAGGGGGTTTTGGCTTGTTCCTTGCCATCTGTGAAATCAAATGTGCATTCTTTTTCCCTTTAGCATTTGCAGCAAGGTTTGCCTTGGGCTTCTTTCTCATAGGCTTAACAGTCTCAACACTCTTAGTCACAGTGTGGGGTAAGTCGATAGGAGGGTCGGCCGAGGGTTTAGGCAAAAGGATGGTAGGGCACTAGAGGTACTGCCTTGACCTCACTCACCACAGGTTTGTCAACCTGTGTAGGGTTCGGATCCTCGAAACCATTCCGAGCAACGAAATTGCTCCAACAATCCCCGTGCAGACTCAAATGATAGACAACGATAAGCTTAACAAGCCCATAATGAAACAAGCTACTGTCAACCTGGTGTCTTTTGTACTTCTTCGACATTTTAAACAGGCTACAATGCAAATAATAGGGCATATTGAGAGAGTATCCCATAAAAACCATAAGCAAACGCAGGTGGTGGAGGAACACAAGTCTGTATTGACCTTCGCAGGTCACAAACTGCTTGATTATCATTAATAAATCATTCCATCGTGGTTTGAGAATAGATACGGGCATACATCTGTCACAAGAGGTGACTTTACGAGATTGAAACAGCAGTGTCCACGACACTTCCTCGACCTTGCAATTCTTAAACCAACGCTGTCCCGAAGGAGCTAACCCCGTAGCCGATCTAATGAACTGTTCATCAATCTCTAACTGTATATCACCTACCTTGGCTCAACAGCCATCGAAGGTCATGGAAAACTATCGAGCTATGCAAAGGTTAAAACCCTCAAAAAGTTTCACGAAGGTAAACCATCCACTGTTTGCCAAATCTTGGCGGGCATTGTCAAACATCAACAGGGCCTGGTTGCCATTGGGTTCAACTCGCACGACTGGTGCCATGGAGCTGAATGCATGGTAAGGGAAGGGTTTGAGTTCACCAATGCATACAGGGGCAGAGCTACCCGAACCAACAACAATGAACGAGCAAAAGGGGTAAGCATTAATGTGAGCATGCGAAAGTGGTGGAGTCTACCATGCACAATATTGATTATCCAAGTACAACTGCCAAATTTCATAGCTGTTTACTCCATAATAATAGTTAAACCATGAAGTCATGTGTACAACCAATGAAATCCAATGTGTAAACCAATGCGCACCAACACTATGCCATAGTGTTTAAACACCCGACATACAAATCAACACCAAAATCAACTATGCACCAATGTATATAATCATAAGTTTAANNTGCCAAACGATACTCATAATAGTTGACAAGCCAAAAATTATAAAAAGATTGACATAAGGATTATATCATATATATATGGGAAAAATTAATGATAACCCCTATGCATTTTCAAATGATTAGGCAAGTCATAAAAGTGTAAATCCAAATGCTCAATGCCTTACAAACTCAATACAATCAAGTTATGCAATCAATATAAGAATGTCCAATGAGCATAGTTCGAAAGTCCTTTCAGTCACATAACAATAAACAAAAGGTAAGTGCAATAGGCAATATTGATAAAAAGATCACGACAGTTCAGATAATGATCGAAATATGACTTCGAAAGGAAAAAATTTCACGCTTACAGTCATGAAAACTTAACGAAGACAAAAGTGTAGATGTCACAAGAAATGAAAGTGTCGTCTATTTGAAAAATGCGACGAAAAACTTGATATTTACAAGACATAGGTGTAGGTAGCTTATAGGATAATAAAAAAAGGTGAATTGGCTGCCAACAATGGCGACACACTGGTAGAAGCAGTTATCTCTGCAAAAGGTACAAATTCAGATTAGGATAGCCAACAAAATTTGAACTCAAAAATAACAACCAGAAAATCGTACAAACATCATCATTAATCATTTTTTTCCAGCAATGTCTCAAAAGATGAAAACCAATAACAGTCCTAAGATCAGCAAGTCACGATATTAAAGATAAAATCTTCAATACTGTTGGCATGGCCACTGCTGCTAGCAGGCGTCCATAGCCTCGGCAGGGTTGCCATTTAAACCACTCTGACATCTATATCCTGTCAAGAAGTTCTAGATCAGAATAAAGGACATTAAAGAGGTTTCTTATATTTTTTGCAGATTTTCATGTACCCGACATTGCTTCGCTGCCAGCGGGCCTGTTCAGTACCCCGACGAAGTTGTCTTGGCATCATGCATGCATTTACCCACTGCCAGCAGACCTATTCAAGATCCCGACGAGTTTACAAGCACTTCCCACAACTCTTATTAATAATTTTATTTTGTTTTTCTTTTATAGATATATAGCTGAGCGGGGTGACGTTGAAAATCTTAATATTTTAACATATTTTTTTAGACCTCATTAGAATTTTTAGAACTGTCCTTTATTTAGCTCCAGAGATGTTTTATTTATAAAACACCTTCCTATGATAGGGAGACGTCTTTTGAGTCATTCCTTTACGGAAAAGGGACAGCGTAAAAAGATAATAGATGATCATGACAAGCTTTGCTCAGAGATTGAAATCAGTAAACTTCTTTCAACAACAAAATTTCCCAACATAGATATCAATTTCAGCAATATATCATTAATGTTTGTACAAATTTCTTAGAAGTTATTTCAGTGAAGGAATTTTCTATCGTCTTTGTCTGAATAGTTCAGCATGTAGGTATGTGTATTTCCAAAAGCAAAAACTAGTAAGCATAAGGGAGAAATCAAAACACACCAGCGAAGAAAAAATTGGAAAGCAAAGAAATCCAAACAACAAAAACAAAAAACAAATATACACAGAAGGTGCATATGAAAACCTCAGGCAACAATCCCCTGGGAAACTGAAAGAAAGTAGGAAAATCCTGGATGATGGGAAAGTAGTCCTACTCATGGTACCTTGGGTCAGGGTTGATTTAGATTTATTTATCTCTTTACTTTACATTTAAGATTTTCATGACGATACTGCGTTCTTGAAAATAAACATTCAACTAGAAGTAAAGAGGAAAAGGATCAAGGGGACTTCCCTGACAACAATCGTATTATGGTTCTCGTGGTGCACCCACTTGCGTGCATGACTGCATTATTACAAAGAGAAATAGTGAGAAATAAAACTACAAGAAAACCTATTCCTAAACCTACCCTGACTATTAAATAAACCAGAATACTACGTGAAGTCATGTTTCCAATGTAGCCATCGGAGTGACTCTAATCCTGCAATAAAAACAAGATCAAGCATTATTAAAAAGAATGGTAATATATCAACAAATGACAGAAACATATCACGCTTACCTTCATAATCAACATCTAGAAACAAACTAAGCATGATCTTACCACTTCCTTGGATATTCTTGTTGTACGAATCCTCCAGCCATTGCGCAATCTTGTTGTGATGAGGGTCATAATGGCATGAGTGAGTGTAAGTAGTTTCGAAAAACTCGTCAGGATTATGAGGAAATGGAATAACCATCAGCCAAGGCTGAAACGCCCCATCCTTCTAACAGTTCTCTAAGTACTCATTAATTTCTTCACATGGCGGATCTAAAAGAAATATGTCACGCCTACTTCCAAGATTCTTAGGTAAAAAGAAAGCAAGCACAACTTTGTCTTTATTATGAATTTTTTTAATATATGAATATTCAAGACATCCTAAGATCCTGTCACAAAAGTGGGGATGCAAACCATGACTTTGATGAAATGAATATATCAATGGGAAACTCATCAAAGGAGGATTTGTGCAATCAATAAGATTATTGGTTTGAATGTTTCCTTCGAGGAGATTGATCATTTCAAAATGTGAAGTATCAACATTAAGATTCAAGCTAAGAAAAGAACGAGTATGAAACTTAGAATGTTTGATCTCCATAAAATATAATGCATTGTCTTTTTCAACAATAAACTGTGTAAAATCATATCGCAACATGTCCTCTTCCCATGTGAGTGATGAAAGTGAACAAGCATCAAATCCAAGTTTATCAATGTTGGGTTCGGAACTGACTTCACCAAAATTTAACATATCGAAAGGATATGATTGTGATGGAAAAGAGTAGGATGTTGTAGGTAAGATGTCAAGTCCACCAGAATCTAGGAATAGATCAGGATATAAAGAATAAAAGGAATCAGAAATAAGTAGATAAAAATAATCTCTTGAACTATGATAATCAACAATGGTATTCTCAAGACAATTCTCTTGACTTTCTTTTAAACTCTTACTCTATTTTGGTGACGAATTCCTTAACATAATATGATCATCTGGATTTGCCTTTTTAGATAATTCAACATCTAGTCTTTCCTGTGAACAAAGTGCATTTTGAGGATGAAGGTTTAAAGTTTCTTCTTCTAGTTGCATAACTCCTTCTCTAATCAGTTTCATAGGAGTACTACAACATTCAAGAAGATTTTCGTTGCTTAAGTGTTCTTCAATGACTGATTTTAAATGTTGATTAGAGCATGAGTTACAAGAATGAGGGTATTCACCTTGAGTCGGTGGCGAATCATCTTCCATACTAGTCTTAGACTGAAAATACAATGATTCAAAGAAAAAACCAATTTGGTTGTCAATAAGAGCCTGATCAATAGATTCTACCTTCCTAGCTTGTTCAACATTATCGGAAGAATTTTTATCTTCTTGCGAAGAAGATTGTTCTAGCAGTTGAGTGATAGGATTTGCAATTGGTTCTTCAATCGTGATTGAACATGACTGGATGGAAGGGATGGAAGCATCATAGAAGAAATTTAATGCCAATGACATGTCATCGAGATTAAATTTACAAAGGATATGATAGACTTTTGTCAAAAAGCCTTCTGAAGATGGATTGTCGTTGATTAGCGAAGTATGAAATTCTTCACATAATTGATCAAAATCATAAATTTCAAACGCATTTAGAAACTTATCTACAAATTGAAACCAATCAAAAATGTGACATGCTGGAAAGGATTCAAACCAATGTTTGATCTGACCTCTAAAAGTAAAAGAGAACAGTCTACATAAAACTCCTAAATCTGAGATGTCATGTTTGATGCATTTGCACCAAAACTTGTTAAGGTGGTCTTTAGCAGATGTATTGCCTTCACCATCAAAGGTGAGTTTGGACAAGCATGAGACTGTCTCGTTGGGAACATTGGGTAATGAGAAGTTGAAAGCATGTTCCAACAGGGTGATTTGGGGAGCCATGGGGGAAATTGAATACATTTAAAAACAAAAGCTCCTACAAGGCCAGCTTGTCAGTCGACCCTCCTTCTAGTGCCATTTGTTGACGGGCGAAATCGACCGTCCGTCAACCGAGAGAGTGGAACCGGTCCGGGGTGGTCTAATAACCCAAGCCGTTTGGAATGAACCACCCTGACGGGTTTAGCGACTCTGTTAGCCGATCTAAGGTTTTAGGAAAACCAAAGAGAAAACTAATCTAAAATAACAAATCAAACTAAAACT
>CBVK0100306745.1:0-13167 GCA_900067695.1 Picea abies
TGGTTTAAATTTCCGCAAGAATATTAGTAGAAGCAATTATGTATTTAACAATGGCATATAATTGTTAGATTAGGAGAATCGCAGGAAATACATTTATTTAATTGAAAATTTCTGCAAGCCCCATAAGGACACTAATAACTATGTTTCCATCTTTTCATGGCAGCAACCAGCAAGAAACTACTCTTTCCCAATTGCTATCAAAGCATCCCACAATTCAGAAAATAACAATAAGTAATTACAACATTACCCAAGACAGCAAGATAACAATTCCAATTTCTCTTCCTGCCTCAAACCATTCTTGGTCAACAGACCTCTACCAAGGAAATCCTCTCTGAGATTCCCTCTTACTATTGAATGAGTATACTATGCCATACCCATATGTCTATTATTCACCTTTGGATGTCAATCTAACCGATTGGTCTTTTGAAAATTCCTAAGCGTTTTCTTTACCATATTTTGGATCATCTCCTTCATTGATCCAATGCAACTTTAATCTCATAGGATTATATGTAAACACCATTATCAATATTTTATTCATTTTCCTAGCTTTCATGTTGATACCAAACCATCCTCAACTAAAAGGTCCATCAATAGACCATACCTTACAACCCACCATGGGTTATAATATGTATATTTACATGTTCATACATGTGTACTCATGTAGATAGGTGTGTACACATTTTGTACAGTCATGAGCTCATAAATTGGCTCATATGTTAATGTTATCTCACCTCTTTTGTGAGGACTATCATTAGTTCACAAAACTCCTTTTTCTTTGCTTAACTAGGTTATCTCATCTACATGTTTCATTCATTACAAGTCAAGTAAATTGATATTACACATTTTTCCATCAATCCTCTAATCATGAGGAATTACACCTACATGGTTTAGTCTTTTTATTTACGCAACATTTATTACTTCTAAGGATTTTATCAATCCATACGAAAATCCTTTAAGCACCTGGAATTTTCCATAAGGGTCTTAAACCTTATATAAACAACCATCTCAAATATAAGAGGTTTTGTCTATCTAAGTGGATAGACAACATTACACTCGAACAAAACAGCTTAGCTTATCCATTTTTTTGACTCATGCAGCTTTATAACAGGATTCAGCCATTTTATGTCATTTACATCCAGGTCTTATAATTAATTCCTATCGGCATATTCCCACTACTGTAGTGATAACCATCAATCCAATAGAGTAACAATACAACTCCTTTTGTTGCAATTAACATGATAAGATTTTTTGTTGTAAGGAATTTTTTTATTTTTTTAAAAAACATAATTTAAATCTGCAATCCTTCCCCTCAATAAGTTAACGCAAATGATAAACAAACTTTTAACATAGAGAAACTCTTTCTGACATGCTCATCTTGGCCTTGTTATACCAGTCCTGTGATTGATCTATGGCCCATTCGGTACTAGTGTTTGAACCTCGCTCTGATACCACTTTGTAAGACACCCAACCCCCAAAGTACCATTTTAAGGGATGGGGTATTAAAAATTTTCTTCTCTTCAACTACCTCAAAGCCTCTTCTTGAGGGCACCATCATCTATTGCTTGTCAAGATATTTCCAATGAGTATCACCATGCTCAAAACCGAGCTCCGGATCAAAAGTTACATCCCTTTAAAGTTCCAAGCCCTTCTTTAACCATCAGTCACTTTGTTTCCATGTGGTTCCAACCACTTGTGCCATATGCCATGGCACCGATGTGGAACCTGCCACCTGACCCATCAGTCCTCGACTTATTGGGTCCCCAAAAGGACAACCTGTACCAACTCTCACTATCAGATCAATGATTTGTAGCATTTCGGACTGGTACTTGTTGGAGTACTTGGTTACTTCGCTTAACAACCACTTTGACGGGCATACTTCGACCATGCATACTCCAATGGATTGGACGGTCATTGGGGTCAGATAGAAGATGATTATGATCACATAAAAGTCTTTACCTGCTCAGCATTTAACACCCGCCTCCCTTGTTGGAACCTCAGACACATGGCACTGCCACAACTTGCCACCTAGCGTGACATATGACATTAGGACTCACGTTAACTAATGTAGCAAATATCCAATTTACCTTGACATGTGGCATGACACCCACATGACACATGAATCCACCCATTGATTGACACATGGCCTAATGTAGTTATACACGTCATCATAGGATACCAGAGCTTACCTAACCAGGTGCTCCCACCCATCCTCTTCATCATAAAAGTTCTTCATCGTCATCTATCTTCTCCGGAATCCAACACTTGGATCTCTAGCTACTTACGCCCCGAAAAAATTGTGATCAACATTGACGGTCCAAATACTTATCGAGACCACTCACCAATGATCAACAAATCTCTTTCATTCTCGGAGTCCTCCTCCATCGAAGTACATTCCCTCTAGTCTCATGGACCACTCCAACCATTGAAATCTGACAGTATCACTACCAAGGAACCCACGATCCTCGTTCTTGTCATCCCACGGTTAGGAATTGCTGAGAGTTCATAACTGCTCAATAGTTAAGTCTTTCACATCCTCTTATATTAGTCAAACCCTGCACCGATTAACGGCCAGGATTAATTCTTTCCCTCTCACCAATCTACAATCCAAATCTCCTCTCAGAGCCTCCTTCATCAGAGTCCCCTATCAACCCCACACTTAGTCATCCCGATAGTAGTGCCATCCAAAGATATATCCTCCCTAGATCCAACGATTGAAAATTAAGGCCATCCATCCAAAGTTCTAAGCTCAACAAGGGTCCATCCTCGTCCTCTCAACAAACCAAGTATCGACAATTGTCGTCCTCCGGGACACAACGGCTTCCACGTTGGTATGAAACATCACGTCAACATCATCTTCTCTCTCTTCGCGCTATATGATAAGGCATGGAACTATGTTCCCCTCATTCAACCTCGACAGTCGAGATTCATCACTCAGCCTCTAATACATCTACGACAGTCAATAACTCGAAGTGTTCATTGTTGGAGTCTCTTGTCTATCTCCCGTACCAACACTTCGATGACCATGCTCTCCGAACAACTTATGACCAACACATATGATCTAAGATCCACTGGTACCTTTCTATAATGGATCCAATGGATCCTATCGACATGGAGCCTCTCCTTTCAGAGTCCTACACAACCTTGCTCTTAATCACTCTGATGACTATGCCCTCCGATGAAAAGCCAGGATCTCATTACTACACCGATTCAACGACTGTGATTCCATTAGGCTTAAAACAAAGGATTTTTGCATGTTAATAGTCTGGATCTGGACTCATCCACACAAGGAAATCTTCTAAGTAAATTTATAAGGTCTTACCAAGCCTTTAGGAGCTCTCGCCTTGCTAAGTAAATTTATAAGGTCTTACCAAGCCTTTAGGAGCTCTCGCCTTGCTCCGAAAACCACTGAGGAATTCCCTCTTCCCCACTATTATGGTTAAGGTATTGTCCCTTCTAGGAGGAAGAATACAACAGTCCCTTCCTCTCGGACCTCTCACTTGTCTCTTACAAATCTAGTTCCCTTACTCAAGAAACCTTCCTACCACCATATACATCTAACTATGAGCTCTGGAATCATAGGCCTGAGTTTATATTCTCTAATATAGAGCAATATTGAGTGCTCATACTCAGTGTGCAATTACATGTGCAACTTCATCAATATTTCAAGCACACAGACTTACAATAATACAAGAACTCAATATTTCAATAGGCATAATTTTTGTTGAGTACAATTACAGGATACAACCATCCATACAGTTTTCCCTTTTTACTTCAAGTTCAAGAACTTTCCAAAGAAGTAAACATTGACACCATTAACCATGCATACAGATTTTACACAAAAACTATAAACATATTTCACTCGGTTTTGATCCAATTAAACAGAGTACACAAATACTTGTCTTTTTTGCAAACTGACTGTGGGTGTACACCTTTCCACCCAGCCATAGGCTCTGCATGCTCAGTCACTTCGGCAGCAGGACACCCATGTGCTAAGCCATGATACCACAAGGGGATCTCTCTCAAGCTCTTAGGGAGTTTGGTATGTGAAGTTTACTCTCCTTCACACCATTCTTGGTAAGGATTTCCTCACACCCACCTAGCCCATGCCTCATTGAGGTTTATCAGATGCCCTCCCAATATCAATCTCACAGCCTCTCAGCTCAGGTTGGGTACCTAGACTCTTAGATCATTCCTACAACCAAACTCTTGCTCTGAGACTCACGTCCCTCTGCCCACACTTGGGATCCTCGGTCACTGTCTTTATCCATGCATGTAATCACGTCATGTAATCTCTTGCACGCACCCTCAGAAGGTTCTTGATATGTTCCTCCTTCCTTCTTTCAGAAGGAACTCGTGAGGATTAAAATTGGGACTGCAAAATGGGTACTTTGTTGTACCTCAGATTGACAACTTTTGTTTTCCTAACAAGCCCCAACCCATACTTCCATTCATTGAGGGGGGTTGGTTGTTGAACTACCAATCTTCCCTCATTAATTGATTTGTCTTAGGACCAGGAAAATAACTTACCATTTCCAAATTAAGTGTTTCAACAATGAGGCTTGGGTCATCTTGGCATGATGAACTCCCTCTCTATTTTTCCTCACTCTTTCCTCTAGTGGTATCATGGATAGTACTTTTAAGGATTCACCCCATAGTCACTTGGTTGGCATTTTCAATCAAATAATAATATAATTACATTTACAAACTGGGGGAAACGGGGGTATTACATGTTTCCACTTTGGTTTGCATATCTACACTATTATTTATGTTTCCTCGAAAGTACTCCTTCCAGAGAACTTGTTTCCACCAGGTAGACTTTCCATTGATCAACCACCATAGCACTTTTTCTCCCATTATTAGATTTGTGAGAGTTAGTTCACGAATACCCAAACCTCCTTGGTTTTTGTCGCTTGTCACTTGGTTCCAAATTACCAAGTGAAAATTCTTTTGCATAGTTTTTCCTCCTTGCCATAGAAAGTGTGGATTATTTTGGCCATTTGATTGGTAATGATTTTTGGGGTGAGGAGCATTGAGATTTGGTAGATAGGAAGTGTTGATAAAACAAATTTGATAAGAATTATTCTAGTTGTTGGGTTTATCCATTGGGTTCCCCAATATGTTAACTTTTTGTTGATATTTTCCAGGATTTGTTGCCATACATGTGTGTGTGAGGATTTCAACGATATTGGGATTCCTAGATACTTGAAAGAGGACCAATTTTCTGCTGATGGAAATTGAAGAATACGTGTTATTGTTCTTGAGGTTCTAGGACAAAAATTACAGCCAAAGATTTGGCATTTCCTGTTTTTGACTGCTCCACCTGAGGCATCTAGAAAGGTATCCAAAATGTTTTTGAATCAGGTCACATTGATTTTTTAGGCTCCTCCAATTAAGAGTGTGTCATCCACAAATTGTGAATGATTGATATTTTGATTCCTTGCGTTGTTGGGAGACTAGGAAGAATACCATTCTTCCTCTCTTGCTTTAGCTTTCTGCTTAAGGCTTCAGTTGCAATGATAAAAAGTAGGGGCAATAAAGGGTAGCCATGTCAAAGGCCTTGACTTGCTTGGAAGAAGGTTGAGAGTCTGGCATTTATTGGGGGAGCAATCCATGGGCTTCTAATACAAGTTGAAATCCATCTTATAAAGTTTTTGTTGAAGCCAAAGCGTTCCATAACCTGGAAAAAAAAATGCCTGAGATTATCAAAAGAATTTTCTATATCTAATTTGATGACCATACATTTGCCTTTGGATCAGTAGCTTGTGTGAATCGCCTCTTGGAGGAGAACTATGTTATCCATGATTTATTGTTATTGCATGAAGCCACCTTAGTTTGGGAAGATTATTTTTGGAAGGACTCTTTTCAATCGAGTAGCTATGATTTTGGTTAGGATTTTATAGGAAGTGTTGCATAGTGATGTAGGTCAGAATCAGGAGAAGGTAGCACGATTAGTTTCTTTAGGTATCAAGGCAAGGAAAACAGAGTTTGTATTTCCTCTTATTCTTAGGAATTGATGGGTTTAGCCCAAAATTCTTTTCAGATGTGTTTTAATGGTATCCCAAAAGGAATGGTAAAAGGAGATTGAGAAGCCATCAAGGTCGGAGGCTTTGTCCTGTTCAAGACTCCAAATTGCTTGTTAAATTTCATATTCAAGAATTGGTTGCAATATATCTAAATTGTATTCTTTTCTGACCATATTTGGATGTGCTTGAGCATGTATTGAATACTTGTTAGTTTTGCATCTTTTCTTTGTGTGTAGAGGCCAGCGAAGTGTTCTCGAGATGCCACTTTGATTTCTTCAAAATTGTTGAGAGATACACCATCCTCCTGAGTTATTTTCAAAACATTGTTTTTGGCTTGTCTAAATTTGGATTGATTGTGGAAAATTTTGGTGTTTTTGTCACCAGCTTGGAGCTGGAGACTTCATGACTTCAAACGCCAATATTCTTCTTCCTTTTTTGAGACTGGTTGTTAATTGCATTGGAATTCCTTTTTAGATTTTTGTATATGAGGGCTTACTTCAGTTGCTTCATATATTTTTTGCAATTCATCCAAGTTGCGCTTGACAATCTTTTTCTCTTTTTCTAGTGAGGAGGGTTGTGACTTCGCCCAATGCCTTAGGGCTTGTTTAACCATTATGATTTTTTGTTTCCATATGTAAGTTAGTGTACCCAGAATCCAGGTTTTCCAAGTTGTATTTATTAGATCTATCACTTCATGGTGATGTATCTACTTAGGGTTGTATCGAAAAGGAAGAGAGACATAATTGGGGAAAGATTGAATATGGAGGGAGATTAACTTGTGGCCAGAGATGAGTGAAGGGAGGATGTAAGACTTGATGGAGGCATTTTGGTGGAGGAAATTGCTATGGACAAGGAAACTATCCAATCTTTCAGCGATGTGCCCAAATTCGGTTTGCATGTTAGTCTAGGTGAATTTTCCTTGTTGAGGGGGGATGCCCAACAAGTCCTAGTTTAGAATGAGCTCTTCTAGTGAGTCTCTAAAAGGATCTCTGCCAAAAATTCCTCCTTTTTTCTCTACATTGTTCCTGGTTATGTTTAGATCACCAATGATAATGCTATTGTTGGAGAGATCTGAATTTCTTAATCTGAGTAGAGAGTTATCGCACTCGAATTTTTTTGCAAGGTTATTTGGCATGTATACATTGAAAATTGCATAAAATATATTGTTGTGATTGTGCTTTAATTTGGTGAATATTTAATGTTTGGTGTGGCATTGGAATTCCATACTTACCTCGTTCACGTTCCATAAGGTGAATATGCCACCAGAGGCTCCTCGAGCAGCCACTATGATATGATTGTTGTTGTGCTAGAAAGATTTGCATTGTTTTTTGACTTCTTCAGAGCTCATCTTCGTCTTCTAAATTAGTAGTACACTAGGCTTCTCGAATTTGATCATATCTTTGAAAACCAAATTTATGGGACCACTACCTAGACCCCTACAATTTTAAGAGGCCAAGATCATTAGTTCAAAGGGTTGGAGTGGACACCCCCTTTGTTGGTTGTATTTTTTATGGATTTTCTTGTTTTCTTTGTGCTCGTTCCTACCATTCATGGTAGTGTTTGTTGAGATCCCAAAAGGATGTCCTTATCTACTTGCTTTTCTCTGAAAATCTTATATGATCTCCCACTATATTTGCGAGGTTGTATTTCTTCAGAGGCTCGATCTTCCTATCCTTCATCACCTAGACTTTCCATCTCTCAGTTGTATTGTGTTTATGTGAAGGTGATATCAATGTATTTTAAGGTTTCAATGTCCTCCATGAGTTGATATTGTGAGTCGATCCCTTCCAACCTCGAGATTTCAAAGACCACCCATTTGTCTTCTCTTTGCTTCTGGATTACTTGATTCTTTGCACGCGCTGGAGCTTTCTCTTGTATTGAAGATGGTGTCTTTTTGCTTATGTTATCACTGCTTTGGATGTGATTGTCTTCTACCTTTGAGTCTGCGATATGATATAGAGATTCGAAGTTGTTTTGAGAGGAAATTAGTCCAACTTTCGAGAATTTTTCCACGACTTTAGTGGGTGATTTATTTCCAGTATTGGATGGGCCTGTTGAGGTAGAGGGGGGCCTATTCCCAGAGCTATTGAACTTGTGATATTCTACTTGCCATTGATCTTCTTTCCTAGTGTCGACTAGGGTTGGATCTCTCTTCTTGTAATTTCTTGCGAGGAGCCCACATTCATGGCATATTTTTCATTGGAATGGCAATTTCTCATAGTCGAGCTATTGAATGTGTTTCCAGATATCTAAGGTGATTATTACTGCTTCGGGAATTCCTTTTTCCAAGTGGACCTCAATGAAGATTCTTGTGCATGAAAAGATTTTCTCCTTCTGCTCAACATGATCTATGTAGTGACCAATGGAGTTTCCTATACATCTAAAGGTGTCATCATTCCAACTATGAAGGGGAGGATGGGGTAGACAAACCCACACTGGCACTATAGAGAGCACATCATTTTCCAAGCTAAAATATGGTGTCCATTTGTTTAGATACATTCCTCTAGATCCTAGGGAGTAAGGTCAACTTTGGAATATTAGATCTCTGTCTTATTTATTTTCAAAGAGGAATGCAAAGAACCCTCAGCCACAGAAATATTGAGAAATCAATCCTTTAATGAGAGGCTTCCAATTATTTTCAATCCAAGAGGCCATCATTTTGGGGGACGACCATATTCCTATGAATTGCCCTATTAACCCTTGATCGGCCAATGCAATCGCTTTCCTTCTAGCAGAGGTAGGAGGAAGGGCGACTATAGTCATTTCTTTAAGATTTTTGATAAACTGTGTGGGTTGTATCATAGTTGGTTTTACTGAAGATGCCACCATCGCATGGAATATTTGGGTGTCCTCATTTGGTGAGGGCGGTGACCCCCTCCCATCACTTGACTCCATAGAAACAAATCACAATTGCATGTGGCTCTCGTCAAGTCATGCTCGCCAAGTTCATACATTTAAAAATTATTATTACTAAACATGGTTTTTGTAATATGCATACACTAGTCCAAAAATTTACCAAATTAATATTTTTTCTATAATTATTTTCATGCAAATATTAAAGACTTTTTTATTATGTTTTTTGTTTTTTAGGAAGATTGATCAAATTCCAAAGGACAATCAATGTGATATCTAAAACATGTTGGTAAGGATGTCAAAAAAGTGTACAAGGAGTTGGTCAAACAAATGAGCACAATTGCATAGCAAGAGGAACCGTCCCAACAACAATGTGCATCAAACGTATTATTCATTCAATTTTTGTTCTATGTGTAGAGACTTTAATATCACATGAAATATTAATTTTCGTTTGTTTTGTTGTTGTAGAAAAGAAAACAAAATGGTACCCATTCAACATATATGATAAGGAAACGAGGCAAAAAAATGTTGATAGTAAATTTTTTGAGTATTTAATGTGTTTTCCTTAAGATTTCATATTTGTTGTGATGTATATATTTTAATCAATTTACAATCATCCATGGATATTATCTAATAGGTGCTCACATACAAAGAAGAACCATCTGAACATTTGGTTGGAATTGGATTAAGTATGGGTTGTAAGTATACGTTGAAGTATCAAGGGTTAATTGAACAATTTGTAAGTACTTAAGTTGTTTTACTTCCCTTATTTTACAAGTAAAAGAACAACAATAAACCTTTAATTATGTATATGCTTTGTCATGGCATATAAAACTCAAAGGAAACAAAGTATGGAATGGAGCAAGACAAAAAATATCTTGAGAGATGGCACGAGGCATGGTTTGAAAAGAATGTGTATTATTTATGAAGCCCTCATTAATATGGTATGCTTTTTTATTTACACAGTCATACATATTAAACTATAAACATAGATGTACTCATTGCACTTTATTTATATGTTTGTGGATGGAACATGAAGAGTTGCAATGTCAAATCAAGCCAATCAACAAAACATTCCAAATAACCCAATCACAATATCCCCTGCAAGTGATGAAGAAATGAGACATGCAAGCAGCTTGAAAACTGATAGTAGTTTGAGCAATGATTGATGATCATCGAAATTGAATGTTACAAATTGTATATTTTGGAATGTTTGTCTATTAAAATTAGACATTTTGTTTAATGTTGACATAATTGTCCCCGTTAGATAATGGCATGATATTAATAATCGTAATAATTATTTATTGACATTTTGAATATTGTGAACCTTTATGTTGTCCCATTTTGCATAAGAAGAAAGGTCCCTTATTCATATATTTTTCCAAGAATTTTTTATTTATATTTGATATTTCAATATTGGAATTCAAATATACATCGGCATAGTCTCCCAAATCTTGTCCAAAATTCAGAAAAAGTATACACCCTACCCAAAACTACTTATTACAATCATTCAATATTTGGGACGGTTCCATAAGACCTCATCCCTTAACTTTTAGGAAACATAAAAAAAAAAAAAATCATTGTTTTAGAGCAAGCTCCTTGTAACTTATAAAAAGATAAACAAGACATATTTAAAGAAAATGTTTGTCCCCCTGAAGTCTTGCACAACCAATGATACTTCATGTAAAGAGAGAGTAGCCTTAGATAGTGAATCAACTTATGTGTTGAATTCCCTGAAGATATGTGTAAAGGAGATTACATATAAAATAAAATAAAAATCTCTCTATCACTTTATTCATGATAGATCATAGATCCATATTAATGATCTCACACTTGCCATTAGTCTAGTCCATTAACTTTTTGGAGTCACCCAACACTTGTTATTTTTTTATACCTTTATTTGTAGTTGTTTCAGAATCTAAAAATCATAGAGCTTAGATATATTGTTGGTTCCAAATCTAGCACCATGTTTCAAAAAAAAAAATGATGATTGTTCAAGTGAAGGATAGCCCCTTCTCCACACATTGATTGTTCAAGTGAAGGATAGCCCCTTCTCCACACATACCTAGGATACCTTGACAAGCCTCATCAAATAAACCCCGTGAAAAAGAAAAATCAATGGCATGTTCTTTTAAGATCCTAGCTACCTTTTGGTTTGGATCCTTCCACCATTCTCTATATGATAGTATGATGTTATGAGATATTGGACCTATACATAATTATTTCCCTTAAAAAATCATTTTGTTTCTGGATAACCATAGCCTCCACAACGCAAAACAAGAAAAATCTTTATGGGCTAAAACATATTTGTTTGTGATCCAACTTCCAAAACATTCTAGCTAAATACTTTTATCTCGAGAGATTGTTCAGTTAACTATCTATAACACGTATTTGCAAACACATTTTGAAAAGGGACAATAAATAAAGTGGTGTTCAACATTTTCATTATCTTCCTTACAAAATATACACTTGCTTGGGCCATTCCAATTTATTTTGTGTTTATTGTCCCATGTAAGAATATTATTAGATAAAGCTAACTAGATAAAAATGATTGGTTTTGATGGACTCAATTGCTTTATTCCTAAACCATTTCAGCTCATCTTCGAGATCCCAAAAAATAATCGCATTATGCTTAAAAAGGGAGATAAATTATGATCATTACGCTGCAAAGACTCCTTGCAAATTCAAATCCTCGGCTGATTTCCATCCCTGAACCCAACCACCATTTGTATGACCCTGAGGGGGGAATATATGGGGTTAAATGTATATGATGTGACCCCAAGAGGGGAATATATGTAATAGTGGTTGGCCTAATAGTAAAGGTGCCACATGTGCAATATGTGAATAGGTATATATATATATATATCATGTAGTCATTATTGAGGACATGTGATAATAATAGAGATGAGCTATAACTCTAAGATAGATAATAGATATGAGTTACAAACTAAATTCTTAAAGAATAAAAGAACCTCCTCCAAATACCAAAAGAGATTAGTTACAACTACAAGATAGATAATAAAGATGAGTTACAAAATAAATATTTAAAGAATAGAATAACCTCCTCCAAATACCCCAATATATCCACATATCCAAATCACATGTCCTCAATAATGCCTACATGATGTCTATATATAGCTATTCACACATTGCACATGTGGCCCCTTTATTATTAGTTCAACCACTATTACATATGCATTTACACATTACATGTGCATTTAATCCCATGTATTCCCCCCTTGAGGTTATATCGTATACATTTAACCCCATATATGCCCCATTGGGGTCATACCAACTAGGCACCCCTTGGTTGGAGACATTTACAAGCCTTATCAAGCCTTGAGCATGTAGTTCCTCCAAAGAGATTTAGACATAAGGTAATTACCACTACAACTGATCTAAGGGTCTTCTCTCAATCTTAATTTATCTCCTCTATGAATCTTGTAGGCTACCCATTTACCTATGATTGGAAAAACCTTTACTATACGTTTCAACACTATAAAAGCTCCCTTGATTGATTTTATCTCCTTTCTAATCCAATCTTCTATTTTCCAACCTCTTAGATATTTATACTTCGTTATTTTAGCCCATAATCCTTCATTAAATAAAAATCTTAATAAACTTTTTGTAGCCAGAGCTTGATTGAAGACATATATGTTTTTTAACTCCCATCCCCTAGCCTCTTTTAACTTAGCTACTTTTGACCATTTGACTAGTGGAATGACTTTAGTTTCCTTCTTACCTATCCAGAGAAAGCTAGAAATATTTTCCTTATCTTGTTTATAGTGTCTTTAGGGATGTGAGTTATGGATAACCAATAGATAGGGATATTTTCCAACATGGATTTACCAAGACCAATCTACCACCTCGAGATAGCCACCTGTGCCACCGATAGGATATCCTAGCCTCAATATTTTTGAATAGCCATAGCTAGTATCAAATTTATAATCATTAGGTTTTAGATTAAAATCCAATTATTTTACTCCTTGGTCTATTGAGGTTGAAGTCAAAGAAAAAACTTGGGAAATATATCTTTTTAAATCAACCTCCAACCCTATGAAAAGCATACAGATTTGTTCATATTTACTTCCATACCCATTGTTCCACAACAGATGTCCACGATTTCTTTATAATGTTCATTTTCCTTAAGGAACATTGGCTAAATAGTAAGATGTCATCTATAAAAAAATAGATGAGTAATGAACACAAAACCTACAACTCTTATACCATGATGGATCCCTCTCTTTTATCCTTTGCAAACAACCTACATAAACCTTCTGCGAAAAAAAAA
>CBVK0100306746.1:0-13931 GCA_900067695.1 Picea abies
TAATAAGAAAAAATATGACTGAAATGTAATAATATACTTGCCATGTGCTCCTCTTCTGTTAGAGGATCTCGATGTATGTCGTGCAGCTCTACCACTGAAACCACAAAATTTATAAGTAGACAATCATAATTGTATTAGTAAAAAGAAAAAATAGAATCACAAAATTCATAAGTGTGAAATTATTAAGTTATATATGATTAATATACAGCCATATTACCATTGTGGCTCTCATGTGCAGCAACATCATGGGGTTGCACCGACCCAATTATGTTAGGATCAGGTTGCACCTCACTGTCAGGAGGTTGCACCTCACTTTCATGGGGCTTCACAGAAGCACCATCTTGTGGTTTCTCTCTACTATCAACAAACTATTATGCAGTACTATTGATGGGCTCGATAATACTACTTCTCCCCTGCTATAAATAATAGAGAAACATATAAAATTATTGAACGATATCAAACGAGAATGTATTTTAAAGGTAATGAAACCGTGTTATTGTGGTTAGATTTTTATAATATACCATCTCATGCACACTGCATCTTGGCGACTATCCCAAGCTTTTCCAGTGATCAATAACAGCTTGGTATCCATACTTGTAACCAAGATGGAGGTCTTCCATAGTGGATTTGGTACCAAAATCGTCCCCCTACATTGCATAAGAGTATTGATTTTTGTTATTGGTTGCCCCATGAATTACCAGAAACCTGGAAGGCGATATAACTAATAATATTGTTAAGATGTTTGATTACTTAAAATTCATGCCTGTAACTTCAAATAGTCGCCTTGGCCTAGTCTGTGTTGGCCATGTTTCTCAACCCTTGCCTTGGTGGCTTTCGAAGTGTCAGGGAGCCTATGAAAAATTTCAAGTATGTTATATACCGCAATTGTATTTAAAAATAAAGAAAGCTAAAAGTATTGAATTCAAATTGTAATTTACCTTCTTGGACCAGGGGGATTTCTTCCTTCTTTTCTCAATCTCTTCTCCTTTGCATCCTCAATGAACGCCTTTCATTCCCTCTCAGGAATAACGGGTGGAATCTCATACCTAGGGTTCTTTTGCAAGTTAACCCTATACATGTCACGTATATATTTTAAATATAGGCCCATCGCTTTGGAGACCTCACTTTTATCGAAGGTATCTACCCCAAACATACGTTCAAGGTAGTCCAAGATTTCTTTTTTGAGGTGAATACTCTAAGAATTCCACCTCGTGCGTAACGTGGGACCAAAAATTTCCAATGACTGGTCATGCAAGTGTTTATAAAACAAGTTTTTTCCTACATGCAAAAATAAACGATCATTAATTAGAAAATAATTATATATAAGATGATATATGCTTCAGATATACAACAACAAATGGTTAAAACAATTAAAAACACTTGGAATTTTTAATGTATTTATTGGAACTCCTTTCTCATTCACCAAAAAAGTGCATGAAATTGTTCTCGTGTTGGCAACGCGTGATGATCCAGGAAATGAACTGACAGTGTCATCACTACCAGTACTACCACCATCTCCTGCATGTGGCTCTACCACCTCCGGCTGAAGGGGTATGTCATGCTCACGGTCCCCAGCTATAGGTGTGGACCCAGTCTGAGTATGACTAGGATCAATCGCAGGCGGAGTGCTGAATAACCTAGCCAGTATATGTTGGTTCGTGCTAGCTGGACGTTGTGGTGTACTCTCTGCAACATGGCTACTACCAACATCTATTGCAGGAGCTGAATGAATCAGAGCCAAAAAATCCTATATAAGAAAGAAAAAGTATTTTTGATTAGAAAATGTAAAAGTTATAAACATAGAACATTCATAATTGAACTTACGACCAAAAAAACATCACTTTAAGATATGGTTATTACCTTATATTTTTTAAGGTCTTCCTTCAACTGCTCTATCCTTTCTTTAGTTTCTTGATTTTGATCTTTACTTGCAATCAAGCGAAGGATTTCTCTGTTCATTTTGCTGATGATTTTGTTGATTGTTACCATTATGTTGGGGTCATCCAACAAGTCGTCGTCGACCCAATCATCACAACCATGGCCCGTGGACTACATATTTCAAGAAAGAAAAGTTATTTTCAATTATATAAACAAATAATAAATTTCACATTAAATTTAATTCGGAAATGTTAATCATATGTCTGTTATGGGGGGGCTGGAGATTTTCTATGATCATCCTGCCAAGAATTAGGTGTTAGAAATCCATAACAAATGAAATGACTCATGCAAACTCACAGAGTATGATGTGCATTATAGTGAAGTGCATTGTCTGTAATTTACCTATTTTGAGGGGTCGGCTGGTGCTTTTCCACGATCAGCCTACCAAGAATTAGGCATTAGAAATCTATAACAAATGAAATGACTCATGCAAAAACTAAGAGTATGATGTGCATAAGATTTATGTGTTATAAATCCATAACAAATAAACATCATGAACAACGATAAATTTACAAACAATGGGAATACAAATTTACAAACTGCACCACATCACGTCATGATAAGTAAGCATAATAGATTTCAAATTACCGCCCCCATAATAACAATGTTCGTATGTATTCGATTCAATTTGTAATCAATCAACAACTCCTCCCCTACAGTTATTGATTTTAGTGCGCATACGAATACACGGTTTCATTCCCGCCCCTCAAATATGCAATTGGGTTTCTTATTTATTGTCCCGGGTCGTGTACTATATATAAACCCCGCAATATTGCCTGATGCCTTTGGCCTTCCATCAATATACATAGACCCTCCTTTGTTTCTATCATTGTCTCTTAGTTGTATATAATTTGTAGCCACTCTGTATATCCGCATACCTCGCGTATATTGGACTAGCTTCATCCAATCTCTATAATTGTAACAAGTCCCGACATACTCCATCAATTCAGTTATTCTGTCATCAAAAAACTTTATGCCATCCATGGAAAATAGCCCCAAGCCATGTAACAATGATGGAGCAATGCGATATATCCTCTCGTCCAAACAAAAATCAGTGTTTACTTGAGGAAGGTCCTTGGGTACCCATCGTTTCACTAAATGTTTGTACCTCAAGGGCACCTTGATGTCGTCTATGCTCTCAACATCATAAGAGCAGGACCCCCCTTCAGCAAGAAAAAATTCCATGCATCTATGGAATTTTCTTTTGATCTTCTCACCTCTAGTTGCTCTTCGTCTACTTGAACTTTCCTTGCTCAACGAAGACAGATCTGACAAATACCTGTTTGGTTGTACCTGTAGTCCATTGAATGAGAGAGAAATTAAGAAGAATGCCCCTTTCAATTCTAGTAATGATAATTATGTAGGATACAAGGATGACAAAAGGAAAAAAACAAATATGCATTCTTCTTAAATTGCAGATAGATCAACTCGTATTATAAGGGGCAGATTGATCAACTCGTATTTGTGATGTAAAGAGACCAAGTGACATATCAAGTTGGTTTAACAATTCAAGTTTCAATCACTGACAAACTAGTTGAGGCAAGTTCAACAAAGATAAAAGAGTGATTTTCATATAGAGTCAAAGTCTTAAACTTAGAAGGGATCTCACTTGAGGCCAACTAGATGAAGACATGTCAAGCCATGTAACAGATTTTGGGATTGCAAAATGAATGGGTGCAACCTCTATTGAGTCACTTACTTCAACAGTTGCTTTGAAAGGATTGGCAGGATACATCGCCCAGGGTATGGCTTTTCAAAATGTTAGTTTTACTTGTATTTTCCCAAACATCCCCCGATTCATGTTTACTTAAAAGTGTTGTGGGAATATAAACATACTAGTATTTATGTGAATATATGTGACTAATTTATGAGGCCATTATATGCACTCATCCACAGGGAGTCAAAATTTTTTATGTATGACAAATATTTGGATACACTATCCACACTCGAGGACTAACACATCGTGGAAAAGGGGACCAACTTGTGGATATATGGTGGAACAAAGACTCCTCATAATGCTTTCTTATATTAGTAATGATTATCTCATGTTAGTAAAGGTAATCATAATGCTTTCTTATATTAGTAATGATTAGTGGATGATGAGCAATTAGACATTGATATTTCTATTCATATATTCATATCCATATCAAAGGATGATAACATGAGATAATGGGGTTTGAAAGCAAAGAGGCATGCCCTCCACACTTCACATTAGTACTATTGTGGGGCAACAATAAGCTTGGTGACTAGGAGGAAGTACAACTACACCCTCTACAATGTGGTTGAGTGAAAACTAACAAATATGGATGTAAATATCTTGACAACAATTTCTTGTGAGTTATCTTAGATTCCCTAGAGGAAACAAATGATTGGAGGAGGTAATAAAGAGGTAGGTTAGTCATTAGTGAAGGGAATTTGAAGTTAAAAACATTATTGGAGCAAAGGGATTTTGCAAATTTGGCATTGAAAAAGATGGAAATATTGGGAGGTTAAGGGTGTAGCAACAAAAATACCAAGGACCTAGAAGGATAAATCTATTCCTAGATTGAAAGGATGAAGAGTATTTTGAGTTTGTATGAAGATAAAATATTGTGTTTGAGCCAAAACAACAATATGCAAGACACTACTTAGGAGTGAGATTACACAAATTATAATGGTGTTGGTGGGGAATAGGAATCATGAGGAATACCATTGAATGAGCATTCTCAAACCATGTGGGATGTCAAATTCTAGGGTTACTTGTAGCACAAAAAATGCCAAAATTTTGTATTTTTATTTTTTATTGTGTAGAAATCAAAAGTCATGGGGCTTGTTATTCTTTTCAAGTGGGTTAACACTAGTGTTTTATAACTCACCTTTTCTTTGTAGTTGTCCTAAAAATGAAGACAATTTTTTGTGTTGTAATAGAAGAAGAAACCAATAGAGTTGTTGAAGAAATCAAGCACAAGTCATTTCTCGATGTCTAATGAAAATTATTTCTCATGCCCCCATGGGTAAAAACTAACATGGACAATGGTGCATTGGGTATAGGGACATGTCTTTTAAGAGACTCCTAATGGTCCATAACCTTAGTCAACTCATCTCTTCTTGAATGTTATCTAAGTTATTACACGACACGAGTCCAAAACCATGACATGATTTCCCTCAAATGTACCTAGTAGCCTTCCCTCATCGAATACTTGATGGAGGGTGCTCCCCTTCTCAATACAAACATGCATATTCTATCTTAGATGGAATTAAATTGTGTTCCATAAATATTTAGGTCCTAGTGTGTTGGCGGATTTTATAACTTGTGATTTCCTCTCTACAAAAATCTCACCATGAACCCAAAACCACATTGGACAGAAGTGCATCGAGAGGTTTACTAATGCTAAGGGTTAAAACTATGCTAGTGTGGGAAGGAAGAGGATGCATACCTAGTTTTTGTAGGGTGCTTACCCAACATATTATTCCTAAAGGTTTGTGGCTGCAAGGGAGGTACATGTGGGATCCCTATTTTCTAGCAATGTGAATGTATAGATAAGATATAAATTGGGGCAAAGAAAAATATCTCTATTGTAGTTGTTAGATATATTAAAGAACAAATATGTTTAAGGCCCTCAATGTGTAATATGAAAGTTATGTTTAAGGCCCTCAATGTGTTGTGAACCAATATCAGACCAAACAATCATGGAATAACCATATACATTAGACCAAACCCTAAATTTTGTATGAGCATCATCAGAAACCTATTGAAATGCTAAGTATCTGATTGTGGATTTTGAGATTTTGGAATCCTAAAGAACTCTTATTCAAACATTTGTGTGGCAATAAGGAGCCCAAATTTATTCATTCATTTTCCAAATCGAAACTCTCAGAATGAAATTACTCACCATTCTTTGTTCCTTGTGAATATTGGCTCGAGGTCAAGGTCTCTATCTCCTTACGCACGTAGTGGCTCGAGGTCTATGTCTCCTTGCACCGGATTGACCAAGTTCACTTTCTCCTTGCACCACAGTGGTTGAGGTCACTTTCTCCTTGCAACGCAGTGGTGAGGTGATAATCCCTGACGATATTTCAGGGGTTGGAATGGCTCCGGTACTAAGATACGAAGGTCTTGAAACCCTGGATGGCTCCTGAAGAAAATACCTTTGAAATGGGCACAGGAAAGTAGGCAAGAGAGACAAACCTGTGTTTCCTAAGAATCCCTTTAGTATACCTGTGTATCCTAACAAGAGTGAAATACCAACCTATGTGAGTCTAAATGCACAAATGTTGATGATAAAGACCCGAAATTTGTGAATGTCATATAAAAGCCTTTTTAGATTGTCACAAAAATTAATTTGAAAACTAGAAAGAATTTGTGATAAAGGACTTAGGCAATATGTGCATTATGATTTCAATACACTAGAATTAAGTATTACCTATACATAATTTCCACTAGACAATTTAAAGTCAATCTATTGAGAGTTATGGTAAAATAATAAAATCATTGATTAGAGTAGTTGTTAGGAAACATAACGAAAATTTGAGTGTGTTGAATGTAATTTAGCAAAGGAGTTTAGTGTGTGACAGTCAAAGTGTGTGTGCAAATAGGAGAAAAGAATAATATCTGTTTGACAACAATTTAGCACAAGCCTACCTTGAAGTCGATGTATATATGGCACAACATAAGTGAATTAGCACAAGATAAGATGTGGGGATGATTATTGATGGAGTGATGACTTTCTCAATGTTCATATAATGCATAGTCAATTTTTATACATGGGTTGTTAAATATCACCCTAATAATTCTAATCAAATTAGTTGAATGTAATCACAAACCTTGATTTCATGGAACAAACACAAAAACCTGTTGGAAGATTGGTTGTTGTCATTGATGTCAACCCTAGTCATGGGTTTCCCCCTCTCAGTATCAACAAAACCCTAGGTAATTTTGATCCTTGACATGGTCAACGTGGATCATTCCTCCATTCCTATAAATGTGTATGCACAACGACCTTTAGAGGATGACAATTCAGTGAGTTTTGTTTCCCCATTAGGATTAGGAATCCATATAGTTTACATCCCAAAGAGATCTGTATGCTTCCTTCTTATTTTGTTGGTTTTTTCCAAGGACTCACAAGCAATTTGTATCAAATTGGTATATGATAGGGTGTGATTCATCACATGTAATTGTCCCTTCACCTCCTCCATGCCTTCTCCTTAACCATGGGTGAAATAACGCTATCATTCAATAGTAAAATTGTTACATTTCATTGTAAGGCATCATGTGTACTGAGGGCTTGAGCAACCACAAAGGAAACATACAAAGAATATTTGTCTTATGAACAGGATATGGTACTATCCATTTTGAGGTTTGGCATAGAGAATGTTATTATAGACTACACTACATTGCACCATAATATAATCCCTAAACTCCTTGCAAACCATCTAACACCATTCAAATTAGACACAATATTCTTGCGACGAATTAGCTATACTATCGACGAAATTTTTCCGTCGATAGTATAGCAAATTTGTCGCAAGATTATTTACATTCGTCTCTCTTGCAATGATATCAAATGATGCTTGGATTCATTTTATATTTGTTTTATCAACTTGAAATTAAAATTTGATATTGTGAAATCTAGCTGGACCTTGAGTCAAATACAAATATGAAATTTGGAATCATTAACATATCTACTAGAACATATGAAAAATAGGGTTTATGGTTTCCATGATGATATGATGACGAAAGAAAGTGGCTGTGTGAGTGAAATTTGAGTCCAGAAACCCTCCCATATCGTTAAGGCATGTGAATAGTCTATCCATGACAAATTTCAGTGCATACAGAAACTGTTTGAAAATATTTCAATGTTGGCCCCATTCACAAGTCACTGTTGTCGCTGTCTAGTCCTAGTACAATTTTCGTTCCTTGATCCTTGTTATTTGTTCCTCATTCCTTGTTCCTCATTCCTTGTTCCTTGTTCCTTGACTATGGTGTAGTCCCCAAGATCCATTATTTTTGTACAAAACATACTAATGACATAAAATGTCCCACACAAAGACCAAATTAGTATCTGCTACATAAGTCTTTTGTCTTTTTTCAAGGACTATGTAACAAATAACAATTCTAAGAAGATTCAAATAGGACCTAAGAACCTTAATCTCTTTCCTTAACCATGGGTGACATAACACTATCATTCAATAGTCAAATTGTTACATTTCATTGTCGGGCATCATGTGTACTGAGGGCTTGAGCCACCACAAAGGAGACATACAAATAATATTTGTCTTATGAACAAGATATGGTACTATCCATTTTGAGGTTTGATTGTTCTTATAGACTACACTACATTGCACCATAATATAATCCCTACACTCCTTGCAAACCATGTAACACCATTCAAATTAGACACAATATTCTTGCGACAAATTAGCTATACTATCGACGAACTTTTTTCGTCGATAGTATAGCTAATTTGTCGCAAGATTATTTACATTTGTCTCTCTTGAGACAATATCAAATGATGCTTGGATTCATTTCATATTTTTTTTATCAACTTGAAATTAAAATTTGATACTTTGCAAGCTAGCTGGACCTTGAGTCAAATACAAATATGAAATTTGGAATCATTAACATATCTACTAGAACATATGAAAAATAGGGTTTATGGTTTCCATGATGATATGATGATGGAAGAAAGTGGGTGTGAGAGTGAAATTTGAGTCCAGAAACCCTCCCATATCGTTAAGGCATGTGAATAGTCTATCCATGACAAATTTTAGTGCATACAGAAACTGTTTGAAAATATTTCAACGTTGGCCCCATTCACAGGTTACTGTTGTCTATGTCTAGTCTTAGTACAATTTTTGTTCCTCGTTCCTTGTTATGTGTTCCTCATTCCTCATTCCTCATTCCTTGTTCCTTGTTCCTTTAGCATGGTTTAGTCCCCAAGATCCATTATTTTTGTACAAAACATACTAATGGCATAAAATGTCCCACACAAAGACCAAATTAATATCTGCTACATAAGTATTTTGTCTTTTTTCAAGGACTATGTAACGAATCTCAATTCTAAGAAGATTCAAATAGGACCTAAGAAACTTGAGTTATTTCCTTAAACATGGGTGACATAACACTATCATTCAATAGTCAAATTGTTACATTTCATTGTCAGGCATCATGTACACTGAGGGCTTGAGCCACCACAAAGGAAACATACAAAGAATATTTGTCTTATGAACAAGATATTGTACTATCCATTTTCAGGTTTGGAATAGAGATTGTTCTTATAGACTACACTACATTGCACCATAATATAAGCCCTACACTCCTTGAAAACCATGTAACACCATTCAAATTAGACACAATATTCTTGCGACGAATCAGCTATACTATCGATGGACCTTTTTTGTCGATAGTATAGCTAATTCGTCGCAAGATTATTTACATTTGTCTCTCTTGTGATGATATCAAATGATGCTTGGATTCATTTCATATTTGGTTTATCAACTTGAAATTAAAATTTGATACNAGCTAGACCTTGAGTCAAATACAAATATGAAATTTGGAATCATTAACATATCTACTAGAACATATGAAAAATAGGGTTTATGGTTTCGATGATGATATGATGATGGAAGAAAGTGGGTGTGTAAGTGAAATTTGAGTCCAGAAAAACTCCCATATCATTAAGGCATGCGAATAGTCTATCCATGACAAATTTCAATGCATACAAAAACTGTTTGAAAATATTTCAATGTTGGCCCCATTTACAAGTCACTCTTGCTGGTGTATAGTCCTAGTACAATTTCGGTTCCTTGTTCCTTGTTATGTGTTCCTCGTTCCTCATTCCTCCTTAATTTTTCCTTGTTACTTGAACATGATGTAGTCCCCGAGATCCATTATTTTTGTACAAAACATATTAATAACATAAAATGTCCCACAATTAATATCTGCTACATAAGTCTTTTGTCCTTTTTCAAGGACTATGTAACGAATCTCAATTCTAAGAAGATTCAAATAGGACCTAAGAACCTTAAGTTATTTCCTTAACCATTGGTGACATAACACTATCATTCAATAGTCAAATTATTACATTTCATTGTCAGGCATCATGTGTACTGAGGGCTTGAGCCACCTCAAAGGAAACATACAAAGAATATTTGTGTTATGAACAAGATATGGCACTATCCATTTTGAGGTTTGGAATAGAGATTGTTCTTATATAATACACTACATTGCACCATAATATGATCCCTACACTCTTTGCAAACCATGTAACACCATTCAAATTAGACACAATATTCTTGCGACAAATTAGCTATACCATCGACGAACTTTTTTCGTCGATAGTATAGCTAATTCTTCACAAGATTATTTACTTTCATCTCTCTTGCGATGATATCAAATGATGCTTGGATTCATTTCATATTTGGTTTATCAACTTGAAATTAATATTTGATACTTTGCAAGCTAGTTGGACCTTGAGTCAAATACAAATATGAAATTTGGAATCATTAACATATCTACTAGAACATATGAAAAATAGGGTTTATGGTTTCCATGATGATATGAAGATGGAAGAAAGTGGGTGTGTGAGTCAAATTTGAGTCTAGAAACCCTCCCATATCGTTAAGGCATGAAAATAGTCTATTCATGACAAATTTCAGTGAATGCAAAAACTATTTGAAAAAATTTCAATGTTGGCCCCATTCACAGGTCATTGTTGCCAGTGTCTAGTCCTCGTACAATTTCCATTCCTTGTTCCTTGTAAAATTCGTTCGATATTACACACATCCCAGTGTCTAGTACTGAAAGGGTGTATTTTTATGGCATTGATTAAGCAATCAATGAAAAAGAGGGATTTTTCATTAGTGCAATTATGACACAGATACATTGTATATACATTAATGTAGAACCTGAAAGAAAAATGAAGAAAGACTAATGCAAACTTAAAACTTGCGTCAACCAAATTTTGTAATTTGAAAGAAAATTAAGGTTTAAAAAAAATTCTATAGAAATGACAAACATGTTCATCGAAACTTCGTTGATGCAATACTGTGACAACAATATTGATGAAATATTATACGATCATGATGGTATAAAAATGAAAGGGCTTCTCTTGGTTTCAAGAATAATTTATCCTCTACTGAACAAGGCCAACCACGTGAAGGTGGAAGCTCATATGGCCCCTCCCCTCCCCCTCACATCACTCTCAATTGATCCCCAAAAACCAATCTATAAAATAGAAAATAATCGAAAGCAACGTCCTATTAAGATTCATGCATAAAAACTACAAAAACAAAAATTAAAGAAGGTACATGAAATTATGTGTTTCTAAATGATATTTTTAGTCTACCACATACTTTAGTGAATTGGGCACTATTTTCAGGTTTCACATAATAATTAAACAACATGTAACATAGGATATAAAAATGTCACATAAAACTTAAAAACATGTAATTAAACCATGACATTATAAGTAAATTATTTTAAGAGAATAATTCATACAAATTAAAATATTATATAGTCACGTACCTAATCCAAAATCAAAATCTGTGTAATCATCCTTATTCTGTATCTTGATATTCTTCATCGAACTCAACATCTGTATCACCATCTAGTTCGAAAACGATGTTGAAAGGATTGATGATATCATCATCATCATCATCAATGTCATTTTTGAGCATATTTTCATCGACATCATCATCAAGAATTGAAATACTTTCTCCTACGCCTAGATCATGATCTTCTTTGTCTTCTTCATCTGTCGACCCTCCATGATCTTCCGGCTCTGTCTGATCTGTCGAATCATCTTCTTGATCTTCAATATCATCTTCTTCCTGTAAATGAGTATATGTAATTGGTCTTCCTCTTGGATCATATCTAACAACAAATGACCAATCCCTTTCACCTAGAACATCTGAGTAAAAGAACTATTCACATAGGCTTGGAAAAACATAGCGATCATGTCCTCTTTCAAACACTATTGTTTTAATTATTAGAAATCTGTTAGCATGTTGAATAACAATTATTTCCTCATCATGTTCATGCATTCGTAGCCTATACCATTTGACATCGAACATAACTAATTTGGAGTTAAATTCACACTCAAGTATATCGTTTAAATACCCATAGTATCTATTTTCAGATTCTCGAGGATGTATGTCACTCCTAGAGGAAACATTAGTGACCTAGAATACTGCAGTTATCCCACTATCAGAAGTTTTCCTGGTTTCATCCAATTGTTTGATGCGAAATTTACAACCATTGCACCACATAGCCTTGTAGTGTTTCAACTGCAATATGTCAGATATGTAAAAGATGCATTATCAATTAATAAATTAACATATATTTATATAACTTCAAAAGTATCTAAAAAATATAGTACACATGTAGTCACATTAATATAATATAAAATAACTGAATAAAATGGGTGAATTTTCTTACTTGTCCATCTTTCAAACCATATGCTAAATCAATTTCCCTCTGCATAACATTGGCATCTCCATTACGACAAGCTTCCCTAAACAATTTAGAAAGTCATTTCCATGATAACCTACTGCCATTATGTTGTTTACATCTTTCAATCCATACATTCATCCAGTCAAGATTATTTGCAATGTATAAATGCAGTGCATCCCACTCTTGAGAAACTGAATCAAAAATTCATAATTCATCAATATTAAATATTAGTTATAACGTCCAATATGGAGGTAATTATAAATATTAATAATTTATGAAATAAATTATATTAATATAGTAATGAATATGATCATATACACAAAAAATGAAACTTTATATGTATTATTAATATAAATTTTCACAATTATTAATATATTACCTCTCATTTTTTTCATTCTACCTTACCCCAACAAATGCTCCTGATCTTCAAATTTTTTTATGGAGTTCACATCCCAAATGCGATCCAATGCATGCATAGTTGGCGTTGCTAATTTAGGAAGATAATGACTAATATACACCATGGATTGATATACCATATATCCCTCCACCATAGAACCCTCAGGGCGTGCTCTTTGTCTAACCAATGCCTTCAATGATTTCAAGTGTCTCTCCACCATCCACATTGACCTTGTGTGAATAGGTCCACAAATTTCAATCTCCTCAACTTGGTGTATGAGGTAGTGTTCTTGTGCATTGAAAAATGTTGGAGGTATATACTTTTTCATTTCACACATTAGACGAGGAATTTATCTCTTCCAATACTTTATATCATCTTCATGGATTTCTTTCAATGACAACCATCTACATGAGATCATGACACAAGAAAATAACATGCTTCAACATAACATAATATAATATATTACATTACAAGTAAAATATGTGTCATTAAGTACAACAATAATTTGAAAGAAAATTTTGCATATAAATCACAACTAGTTACCTCATGTATTTTCCAAGATCATATATAACTTGTTTGACATTGTTTTCAAAGTTGTTTGGGAGAGATAGAGGTAGAACATATTGCAACAAAAAAATGAATTGTTATTTGTTTCGACCAAAGTAGACAAGAAAAAATAGAAAAAAATAAAAGATATATAAGGCCAATATATATAAATATGTTTACCAAAATTATTACCTTAATGAAGGTATGCCAATCATGTGTTTTTACCCCACCAAATTCATCTTTCTTCGTTAAGATATTATTTATGTTTGAAGCAAAACCCGTGGGAAATTTAATTCTTTGAATGTATCCCCTAGTTTTTTACATCAATGACAACAATATTTCCAACAATTGGGTTATCATGTCATTTCGACACTTTCACAAAGATTTGGTTTCCATTGCATAAATGAGTTAACTGGGCATTTTGTCGAATTGAAATAATTTAACTAAAAGATAAATCTTAAAAAGGTTAATCTGTTGATTAAGGTTGGTTGTCATTTATGTCAACCCTTGAAGAAAGCCATGTAGCACAAAGGTTTGGGTAATGGACCCAATATTGTTTGATGTAAATATGACTCATTATTGTTTTTTCATGGTTGATAAGAAGTAAATATGGATGAA
>CBVK0100306747.1:0-13930 GCA_900067695.1 Picea abies
CAACTTGACCTAGCAAAAGCCTATGAAAAAATTAGTTGGCACTACATGGTTAAGACTCTGGAAGCCTTTGGTATCACCCAACACCGGATCAGCTGGATTATCAGCCTAGTCTCAATGACAAGTTACTTGCTCCTGATAAATGGAGCCCCAGCTAAACCCTTATGGCCCATTAGAGGCATCAGAAAAGGAGACCCGCTATCCCCCTTCCTGTTCATCCTGATGATGGAAGGTCTCAGTCGAAGCATAAAAAGTGCAACAGCAGCAGGAGAAATAACATGCCTCAAACCTTTTGAAAATTTCCCTACTTCCACACACCAACAGTTTGTGGATGACACCTTACTCCATGGCATACCCACGGTCAAGGAAGTAAAAACTTTCAAAAGGATCTTAAAAGAGTTTGGAGAAGCCTCGGGAGCCGAGATCAACCATTCCAAATCGATGATCTACTTTTTCAACACCAACTCTGCAATCCAAAGGAACCTGGAAAATATTTTGGGCTTTGACCGCAAAAATCTCCCAACTAAATACTTGGGCATCCCCTTGACGGACAGAGCTTACAAAATGGAAACTTGGGAAGGAGTGCTCAACAAGCTACAGGAGAGGGTGAAAAACTAGATGTACAGATCCCTCAACCTAGTGGGGAGACTGGTACTGACCAAGACGGTTCTGCAAGCAATTCCAACCTATATGATGTCCGTTTTTCCCACCCCCAAAGGAATACTACAAAAAATAAGAACCATCCAAAGGGACTTCCTATGGCGAGTGTTACACATGATTTTGGTCACTCTGGTGATGTCTCTACAAGTGATGTATTTAGTCTCCCACAAGGACCTTTTGCCTGAGAAAAGTGACTGATGTCTCCTTCCAAAAAACACATTTTTAAGATGAGTTTGCAGGCTGCCTATATTACAGGGTGCGTAAATCCTTCATTCTCGCAGGCAACCCAAACTTAGGGTGCAAACTATTCACAGTCTGCTCTATAGGTAGGGTGCGAACCTGTTTCAAAGCTTGGAAAAGAGAAGAGGTCACGAAGGTTCTAGAAGGGAAACTTCTAGAAAATGAGTTGGCATTCGCATGGTTGGCATCCTATTGACTTCTCAAATTTAGTGGGATCATCCTCATCCATTTAACCATCTCTCCTTCTCTACTACAAAAAATAAGGACCATCCAAAGGGACTTCCTATGGTGAGGAGCGGAAACAAAGAAAAAATGGGCCCTGGTGGCTTGGGAGAAGGTTTGCAAGCCAAAATGCAAAGGAGGATTGGGGCTACAAGATCTACAAGTAACCAATGAAGCCTATGGGGTGAAACTCTGGTGGCGATGGGTGAAAGAAACTTCTACCCCGTGGGCAACCCTCTGGAAGGCCAAGTATTCCCCGAACATAAACGTCCAGGATCAAATTCGTTTTATGGGAACCAGGGAGGGATCAACCATCTGGAACCTAGCTTGGCGCAACAAGACCTGGGTCCAGACACATAGGGTCTGGGAAGTAAGGAATGGTAAAACAACCAAATTCTGGGAGGATTCCTGGCAATAGGAACCCAAGATGGGAAATCTGAACAAGGAGGAACTCCAACAGGACATGATCGTGCAAGGAAAAACTAACATCCACCATTATTGGAAGCAAGAAACATATTGAAACATATGGATAATCTAGGACAATCTCAATTCCCAAACTAGTGATCGGACCACAACCATCACGAAAGAGGTGGAGGAGGAACTGAGGAAAAGGAAAATTGTAGTCTTAGAAGAAGAAGACCAATTAAGATGGGGCTGGAAAAATGGCGGGCAATTCAAATTGAAGGAAGCCCGACATTACATCGTGGACCAAGACCAAGAAGACCCAGGACCAAGACCAAGAAGACCCAGCGCAACTATGGGATAAGCTCTGGAGCAGCCCCCGGTGGCCAAAAATAAAAATTTTCAAATGGTTAGTACTTCACAACCGAATTCTAACCTAGGAAAACCTAAGGAAAAGGGGCTTCATAGGTCTGTCACGGTGCCACCTCTGCCAATCTAAGGAAGAAACAATGAATCATCTCCTCGATGAATGTATCTACACAACAGAGATCTAGGATTGGGCGACAGGTATTTTTCGATAGTCCAATAGGACCCGAGGTAACATCTATGCAACCATCAACAACTAGAATGAGAGTTACAGTGAAAATGAAGAGGTGAATCTATGATGGACTCTCATTCCGGGGATGATCATATGGACAATATGGAAAGAAAGGAACCAACGCATCTTCAATAATGAAAGCCTTTCGGAAGGGAAAATCAAAGAAAAAATAATCTCCATGACAAGAGAAACGGTGCGGAGCCACATGTACCAGAATGGGAATGCGCAACTTACAGGACGGGACTCTAGAGTCCTAGAAGTTTTTCACCTAAAAGATGGGCACAACTATACCCAAACATGGCGACGAACACCGCAACTCCAACTAGGTGAGCGCAACTGGAACCCCCCTCCACCAGGTTCACTCAAGTTGAATTTCAACGGGGCGACAAAAGGAAACCCAGGCATGACAGGAATGGGTGGGGTTATCAGGGATAGTGGCGGAAACATAATTCGACTGTACGTCGGCAACATGTAAAATTCAACTAACAATGTCACGGAATTTGGAGCCCTGGAGATAGGACTCGAGATCCTAAGCCGAGAAAGGATGACAAACACAATCGTGGAAGGCGACTCTACTTTGGTAATCAACATGGTGAAGAGACTCCAAAATGGCACCAGAGTGGGAAAAGTTCAGAGACATTGGTGCTTGGCACATTCCCTGCAAAAAATCCAAGAGCATATACAAAAGATGAACACAGTGGAGTTGTGTTGGGTACATAGGTCAACAAATGGCTTGGTGAATAAAATCGCTAATGAAGGGGTTAGCAAGGAAGAATCAGAGTTAGACACCACCTAGAGCAACATCCCAAACGGTCAATTCAGAACAGATTGCACACAACTAGTGAAAAAAGACCATGAGAGAAGCTTAAGTATGGAAGGTCACATCGAGAAGAGTGATGCTAGGCCACTAGGAGGGCATGACGAATCCAGGCAGAATATTCATGACCAACATCCAATTACAAGTGACAATGCGGGATCTTAACACACACCAAATGGAGGTACGACCTAAAGGTCACATCAGTAGAAAGAAGTGCAAGGTTAAGGTAGGGGAAGGTACAAAAGGGACTTAGTAGGTCGGGCGTCACGTAGGACAAAAGTTGTTACCACGCACCAGTCAGATCACACCCCTTCCATAAACAGGTACAATGAAGAGAAAAGTTGGTTACACAACGAGAAAGGACAAAGGCCGGTGCAGGGATAATGGAAAGACTATCATGGTCACACATATCTTGACGCAGACCCCACCTCAATAGAGCCCGCTGACCTCCTGGTCTTTGGATCTTCCACTCCCCCTGAACCGAAATGGTTTTTTAGGTCCACTGTCGAGACCCTCTCTTACAATGCGACCACAGGTCCTTTGTCAAACCCTTCCTGCACAAACTAGAGCTAGGCTTGAGCTCCTCCCCACACGACCACGCAATGTGACCTCATGCTAACTCTATCGGTACTTCGCACTTCTCTATTTCAGGGATGCTGGTATGAAGCACCCCAACACTTCGATCCCCAAAATTTGAAACTTGACAAGGGCCTACCAAAGGCTAGCCCTCACTCCAATGCACTCCACACGACCTTCCCATAGGAACTGGTCCCAGTCTACCAAGAATTTCAGCTTTCGCGACTTGGGGAGTCAGCGAACAACGGATCCTTCCCTTCTAAATACCTAAAATCTGAAAGCCAATGACCCGGATCTATGGTCCAGATCCCCCGCCAACCAACAATTTGGATTAAGTCGGCGATTCTTTGTCGAGAGCCTGGAGAAGCCTCCTCTCGTGATTCCGGTGGTCGAAACCTGAATTTTGTCTGACCAAAATCAATGGCCCATGATGTGCGGGATCTAATGGTCTTGATGGCTCCTCAGCTTTCGCAGTTCGGGGATTGGGAAACCAATGCTAATCCCTGTCCTCTCAACTTGTGATCCCAAAAATCTCGAAATGAACCAATGGCCCAGATCAAATTTCGATCCATGACCTCTATCACTCTTGAGATTCCATATGTTACGTGACTCCTACCACTATCTCCCTTGCATCTTTGATTGATCAGAGGGCTCTTGGTGAATTGAGACTTCTCCCTCGAAGTTCTCCACCGTTCATTTGGGGTTCGACGATCCTCCAGAAATTATCCCTGTCGTTAATCTATTTTCCCTTAGAGCTTCACGTGACCTTGATCTTCGCTTTCCTTCAAGCTATTCAAAGGATCTAACCCTCCTGGCCTTAGATTTATTTGGTGGCTTCTGGATTCAAAGAATCCCTAGGCGGATACTTAGCATGTTTCCACGATAACCTTCAGTTATACACGATATTAGCTCTGTGCACTTCTTCATAATAGATTTTCTCCAACCACTCTGTGGGACTGAAGAATTTCGATTCCTCTTTCGGCTTGTGCACTCCTTGCATGGCTATGTGCTTCACTCACACTTCTACTGGTATAAGAACAATGTTCTCCCTCCTGAGATTTCCGAGATAAAACTCAGAACCCTGTCAACGCACTCTATGCGGACTCTCCTGTAAACTCTTTGCAGGAGTTCTCAGGAAGAGAAACAATTGAAACTCATACTTCCGCTTTCACATGTTTCATACATTCATCATAGAATCGTGAACATACACACATCATTAAACCAAATGCATAATAGAGAAAATGTAAGCAAACTATAACCTACCATTTAAAATATATACACAGTATTCATCACAACACACAAAACTTGGATCAAATCTTTCTTATATTAATCCAAAGGCTTTTGTACATAATTTCTAAAAACTATCTACTTATACAATTTACCATCTCAGGATTTCCCTCTCTGCTAACCTGTTTTTACAACTTGAAAAAAAATAGGTTACTCTAATACAAGTGAGGGTGTATTTTTACCCGTTTTCCCTCCTACAGTTCTAGCTATCTAATCAGGATTATAAGCTACCTACTTTACATTCAATACAAATAAATGCCTCCATATCAAACAGATGAGAGAAACACCCATGATCTGTGTTACAATCTCCAAAACATAAATGCAAATACATCTCCCTAGCTATTACATAAATGCTCCTTTCATTCAAATTCAAAACATTCTTCAAAATGTGCGTTGATGCATTTCATGATGCTCCTGCATCATACTCCCTTGGCTGAAAAATTTCATGAACTCTTGTTCATGAGCTCCTAGTATAGCTAATTTGTCACAAGAATATTGTGTCTAATTTGAATGGTATTATGACACAGACCCTACACTGACAGAGCCTGCTAACCTCTCGGCCTTCTGTTCCTACACTCCCCCTCAAACCGAAGTGGTTATTTTCAGGTTCCCTATCAAGACCCTTCCTTAAAATATAACCATAGGTCCTTATTTATACCCTGTCTACACGAACTAGTGCTTAAGGGTGGGATCCTTCTCACATGAACACGTATATGACTGTTGTCCAAATCTATCGGCACTTCGTACTTCATTGTTTCAGGGATGTTGAGGTGAGGCAAATCGAACCTCCAACTCGTGAAACCCCGACTTTTGAAATTTCGTGACCCGGATCCAACGATTCAGATCTATCACAATCCGATGGTTCTAGTGTCGTTGATTTCCTCCTTTCCATGCGTCCCTCCAATAGGAACTGGGTCCCAGCCTTAAAGGTATCATCTTTCGTGAAATCGAATAGGAACTGGGTCCCAGCCTTAAAGGTATCATCTTTCGTGAAATCGGGAAATTCGATGCACAACACTCTCGTCTTCCTTCGAGAATCCCCAAATTCACGAAATGAACTGACAGTTCAGATCAGGTTTTCTCAATGGTCATGATCACTCCTGAGATTTCATACGCTGGGAGACCCCTACCTTTATCTCCCTCGCAACTCATCATGATTGGATAATTCTTGGGTTTTTCGGTGTTCTCCCCAGAAAGTGCTTGACCATTCATTCACGGTTTGGGTGAATCCTTGGTGATTCTCCCAGGCCTTCAAATTGCCTAACTTCATAATTCCATGGCGGATTAAACCTTCAACCTCCTTTGAACAATTTGAAGGTTCTAACCCTCCTGATCTTTTCTAATACAAACTCTAGGAAATCAAAGTTTTTCTTGCACACACTCCTTGCGGAATTCACAAATAACCTCTGGTTATTTGACCTTTCGACTATGTGCACTCCTTTGAAACAATATTCCTTTGACCTCCTCCTTGGTTAATGAAGTCTGTGACTTCAACCCACCTGTGCAGGTCTTGCACGGTTCTATGCTACTCCTGCACTTCTATTGGTATGAGAACAAAGATATCTCTCCTGATATTTTCTGAGATGAAACTCAGAAACCACGTCTACGCACACCTTGCAGACGTTCACTGCACTCCTTGCAGAAAATTCTCAGGAACGTTCACTGCACTCCTTGCAGAAAATTCTCAGGAAGAGAAACAATTGAAGCTCATACTCCTCCTCTTACGGGCTTCATATATTCAACATGAAATCATGATCATATACACACATAGAATTGAAACAATTGCATAAGAGAGAATGTAAGAAAAAATCAAACATGCATTCAAAAGATGTAGACAGTATTCATCATGACACATAGAACTAGAATCAAAGATCCTTTATATTAATTCAAAAAGGTTCCTATGCCTAGTTTAATAGAAACAAATATTCTTCATACAATCCCAAGTTCTCTGTTGTTCTCTATGTTCTTTCTCTATAACTCCACATTGAAAAATGAGAATACTCCTCTATCATACAAGAGAGGGTGTCTATATTCATTTTCCCTCCTACATCTCTAAACTATCAATTCATAATTAAAAACCTATCTACCTTACATTAAATACAATTAACTGCCTTTAGATTTGGAAGACGAGAGCAAATATCAAGGTTTGTTTTACAATCACAACACATAAATGCTATTTCATCTCCCTAGATATTACATAAATTCTCCTTTCATTGAAATTCAAAACATTCTTTGAAATGTGCACTGGTGCATTTCCAGCTATCTTCCACCTTTTGCGCTTGCTCACATTGCTCCTGCACCGTCTGTCCATGTTTATGGATGTTTCCTTCACATTCCCAACTGACATATTTAATCTGGTGTCCCTTCCACTTCACCAAGTATTCGAAATATGTATTCCTCCGAGTCTTCTTACCAACTCTCTGATCAATAATCATTTCCATCTGCAACTTTTCAGCTACAGGCATCTATTTGACCCATTCGACTTCCTTTTGATCTTTTGATTTCTTCATTTCATCTGTTATGTAAGGATACATATCTGATATGTTAAATATGGGCAAGATGCCCACATTATCTGGCAATTCTATCTCATAATCATTTGCCTCAAACTTTCTTAAGATTTTACATGGCCCAATTTTCTTCATCTTTAGTTTATTGTAGGTTCCCCTTGGGAACCTTTCTCTTCTGATATGTTCCAGAAACAAATCACCAACTTCAAACTGAATTTCTCTCTGGTGCTAATCTGCTATGTGCTTGTATTCCTAGTTGGAATTTTCTAGTCGCTTTCTGATTTCAGTGTGGATCTCCTGCAGTTTTGCTGCAAAATCCTCTGCTCTAACACTCCTGAATTCATTCTGCTCTAAATATTTCAACTCAGAGACTCCCCTCAGTTGCATTCCATACATTGTCTGGAATGGGTTCTGTCTTGTACTCTTGTTGGGTGAATCGTTATATGAAAATTCCGCTTGTGGTAGAATCTGGTCCCACTGGTTGTGGTGTTCAACCACCAAACTCCTCAACATATATCCTAAACTTATATTCACTGCCTCAGTCTATTCATCTATCTGAGGATGGTATGCTGAGCTAAAAGATAAATTTGTTCATAACTTCTTCCATAGGGTCCTCCAGAAATGACCACCAAATTTGGTATCTCGATTTGAAACAATACTCTTGGGTAAACCATGAAGTCTAACAACTTCTTTGAAAAACAGATTGGCAATATGTGTTGCGTCACTAGTTTCCTGACATGGTATCAAATGTTCCGTTTTATAGAATCTATCAACTACCACGAAGATGGAATCACAACCCCTTTGCGTCCTCGATAGTCCTAACACAAAATCCTTGCTTACCACGTCCCATGGCCTCTCTGGTACTAGAAGCAGTTGATACAACCCTGTATTCTGTCTCTTCCCCTTGGCATGCTGGAAAATTATTCACCTATTCAGGAATTTCTTCACATCTGTTCTCATTCTCGGCCAATAGTATGAGCTATTCAATTGTGCAAAAGTCTTATCATGGCCGAAATTTCCAGCCAATCCTCCACTATGTTTTTCCTTCAAGAGGTTCTTTCTCATAGAGCATTTCGGTATACACAACTGATTACCCCTGAACAATAGTCCATCTTGAACCAGGTATTTAGTCCATTGGATTCTATCCCTGAGAACTGGATTCTCACACGCTTCATAAGCTTCTTTAAAATCTGCATCATTTCTGTACATTTCCTTGAGGTTATCAAAACCTAAGGTCTTTACTCTGAACTCTTGCAGAGTCAAAGCATCAACAATTTTGTTAGCAGTTCCAAAAATATGCTTTATAAAAAAAGTAAAATTATGCATGTATTCAACCCATTTTGCATGCTTCTGGTTCAATTTCTCCTATCGAGTCATGAATTGTAAAGCATGGTTATTTCTATACAAGACAAACTCTTTCGGAACTAAGTAATGCCTCCATTTTTTTAGGGCGTGTATGACTACATAAAATTCCTTGTCATACGTTGAATATTTCAGCTTTGCATCATTCAGTTTTTCACTGAAGTATGCAATCAGCCTGTTGTCTTGACTTAAGACTGCTCCAATCACAAACCCACTTGAGTCACACTTAACTTGAAAGGTTTTGCTGAAATCTGGCAGAACCAGAACTGGCTGCTCAATTATCTTAATTTTCATCAACTTGAAACTTTTCTCCGCTTCTTCTGTCCAATGAAAAGATTTATGTCTTTTATTGACTGTGTCCATCATTGGTGCACATATCCCACTGAAATTTCTAATGAACTTCCTGTAAAAACTAGCAAGTCCATGGAAACTTTTGACATCAAAATTACTCTTTCGTGATGGCCAATCTTTGATCACTCTTACCTTTTTAGGATCCATTTTTAACTCATTCACAGAGATTACGAACCCCAAATAAATGAGTTCCGTCTTCATGAAAGATGATTTCTTCAGATTGATCAACAACTTCTCTTGCTGCAACCTCCTCATTACTCCAGTTAAATGCTTCAGGTGTTCTTCCTCAGTCTTACTCAAGATCATTGTATCATCAAGATACACGATTACAAACTTACCAATGAAATATTTTAGGACTTTGTTCATCATCCTCATAAAAGTATTAGGCACATTCGTCAATCCAAATGGCATGACAAGCCATTCATACAACCCTTCATTCATCTTGAATGTTGTCTTCCACTCACCACCTTCCCTCATTCTAATCTGATGATATCCGCTTTTCAAATCAATCTTTGAAAAAAAATTTGCTCCACTCCACTGAAATTCTTGATGAACTTCCTGTAAAAACTAGCCAATCCATGGAAACTTCAAACTTCAAAGATAGTCTTTGGAAATGACCAATCTCTAAGAGCTCTTACTTTCTTAAGGTCCATTTTTAACTCATTCACAAAGATTACAAACCCCAAATAAATGAGTTTTGTCTTCATGAAAGACAATTTCTTTAGATTGATCAACAACTTCTCTTGTTGTAACCTCCTCATTACTGCAATTAAATGTTTCAGGTGTTCTTCCTTAGTCTTACTAAAGATCAATATATCGTCAAGATACACGATTACAAACTTACCAATGAAATCCTTTAGGAATTCGTTCATCAATATCATAAAAGTATTGGGCACATTCGTCAAGACAAATGGCATGACAAGCCATTCATACAGCCCCTCATTCATTTTGAATGATGTGTTCCACTCATAACCTTCCCTCATTCTAATCTGATGGTATCCACTTTTCAAATCAATCTTTGAAAAAAACTTTTCTCCACTCAAGAAATCCATCAATTCATCCATCTTCGGTAAAGGAAATCTATAGCTAATCATGACTTTATTTATGGTCCTCGAGTCTATAAACATTCTCCAACCACCATATTTCATTGGACTTATCACTACAGGTACAGTGCATGGACTCAAGCTTTCTCTAACCAATCCTTTGTTCATCCTGGACTTGTCTTTTGACCTCTTCATTTTCTCGTGGCATCAATCTGTACGCTACTTTGTTTGGTAAACTCACTCCAAGTATAAGATCAATGTGATGGCTTATCCTCTTGATGGGTGGCAACGAACAAGGCAATTCGTCCACCAGTATATCAGTGAACTCTTCTAGCAATTCTCGAATTCCCTTCAGTAATTCATCTATTTTGGTACTAGTCAAGATGACTCTAGGTTTTCTTACTATAGCAAACTACATGTCTTCTTATTTCTTGACCTCATCAAGGATCTCCTTCCCACTCATGAGAAGTACAATATTTCTCGCCTCTTCTTTTAACTCCTTGTCCCTAATTGGCAACAACATATGCATCCTACCTTTCTTTTCCAAGGTGTAAGTGCTCTTCCTTCCATCATGCACAACATTCTTGTCATATTTCCATGGTCTTCCCAACAAAAAATTATAGACATCCATGGGAATAACATCACATAAAATTTCATCCTTATATCCTCCTATCTTAAACTCAACTAAACATTGTTTAGTGACAATTACTTGATGTCCCTTTTGTAACCATGAGACTTTGTATGGATTGGGATGTGCAACAGTATCCAATTCCATATTCTCCACCATTTCTATGGATACCATATTATTTGTGCTTCCACTATCCACTATTACCTTGCATACCCTATCCTTGGCATTGCAAGCAATTCTAAACAAACTGTTCCTCTGGACTAGATTCTCGATCTCTTCCTTTGGCTTTAAAAGAATTTTCTTCATCATTAATGACATCCCACCTTCTTCATATTTTGCCTCAACATTTTTCCCTTGTGTTACAGAAATGTGAGCTTCGCCTCCATCTTTTTTTCTATCAGGACACTCAAAGGATTTATGTCAAATTTTTCCACAGTCAAAACATTTTACCTCACCCCCTCGGCCTCTTCCTCTAGCTCAAGGAAACACATTACTATTAGTGTATCGCCTTCCTTGGGAAATTCCTCCCCTTTCTGTTTGAGTATATGGTTTCTTCTCATTGTCCCGGGGCTTCTGTACTCTGCTCTGGGCAACTTCTTTGCCTCTACTATGACTTCTGCTTCAGCTCCTCTGACCTTGCTTAGAGGTCAATTTTTCTTTTGTCTTCAAGGCAATCTGCTAAGCCTCCTCTACATTCCTGATTGTTACCATGCTCATCTTATCTTGAATGTCATGTCTCAGACCATTCATGTATCTAGAAACCTTCTCATCATCACTCTCATGATGACCTTCTCTGATGTTTATCCTGTAGAATTATTCAGTGTATTCCTTCACTGTCATGCCTTTCTGTCTCAAATTCTACATTATTCAAAACAGATTAATTTGGTAATCTCTAGGTATAAACTTGGATTTCATATTTTCAATCATCTTATCCTAGCTTTTGATTTTTTTTTTCCTTTGCAATGCCTATCAGCTTGCAGTTCATCCCACCACAGTGCTACATGTCCTTTCAGTCTAGTGANNNGCTTGCAGTTCATCCCACCACAGTGCTACATGTCCTTTCAGTCTAGTGATTGTGTGCTTAACTTTCTTATCCTCTTCGACATCCTCATAGTAAAAGTATTTTTCCATAGCTATAAACCAATCTAGCAGCTCTTCAACATCTATATTTCCTTCATACATTAGAATTTCCATTTTTTCCCTGTCACCTATCCTTGCAACAACTATGAATAGGCGTTCCTCTACAACATCTTCGGCTGCAACTTCTCCTTCTCTGGCTCCGTCTTCATTTTTACTTTCAGCTTCACTGACATCTCCAATATCAGTAGCTTGTCTCTCCATTGTCTCCATGGCATCTAATCGAGCATGGAGTTCCCTCATTTCCATTTCCACAACTGGATTGGGTATATCTCTTTCTCTTCTTCTTGGCGGCATTATTTAAATATGCCCCTCACAGGATTTTAATTGCATTTTCTTTTCTCACCTACAGTAACAAATATTGTAGGCTCTAATACCATTTGACACAGACCCTACCCCGACATAGCTTGCTAACCTTCCATCCTTCGAATCTTACACTCCCCCTCGAACCGAAGTGGTTTTTTTCAGGTCCCCTGTCAAGACCCTTCCTTAAAATATAGCCACAGGTCCTTATTTAAATCCCGTTTGCATGAAAGCGTGCTTAGGCATGGTTTCCTTCTCATGCGAACACATATATGAATGTGGGCCAACTCTATCGAAACTTCACACTTCATGGTTTCGGGGATGTTGAGGTGAAGCAACTCAAACCTCCAACTCGGAAAACCCTGACTTCCAAAATTTTGTGACCCAGATCCAATGGTCCAGATCTATCACAATCTGACAGTTCTGGTGTTGCTGATTTCCTCCTTTCCACACATCCCACCAAGAGGAACTAGGTCCCAGCCTTAAAGGTATCAAATTTCATGAAACCAGGAAATTTGATGCACAACACTCTCGTCTTCTTTTGAGAATCCTTGAATTTGTGAAATGAACTGATGGTTCAGATCGGGTTTCTCTCAACAGTCGCGATCACTCCTGAGACTTCATACGTTGGGCAACCCCTACCTTTATCTTCCTCGCAACTCATCATGATAGGATGATTCTTGGGTTTTCGGTGTTCTCCCCGGAAAGTGCTCCCCCATTCATTCAGGGTTTGGTTGAATCGTTGGTGATACTCCCAGGCCTTCAACTCGCCTGACTTCAGAATTCCACGGTGGATTAAAACTATGACCTCCTTCAAAAAATTCAAAGATTCTAACCCTCCTGATATTTTCTACTGCAAACTCAAGGAACTCAAAGTTTTTCTTACATGCACTCCTTGCGGCATTCACAAATAACCTCTGGTTATTTGACCCTTCGACTCTATGAACTCCTTTGCAACAGTAGTCCTTCAACCTCCTCCTTGGTTAATTAAGTCTGTGACTTCAACCCACCTGTTCACATCTTGCACGGCTTTGTGCTACTCCTACACTTCTATTTTTATTAGAACAATGATATCTCTCCTGAGATTTTCTGAGATGAAACTCAGAAACCATGTTGACACACACCTTGCGGACGTTCACTGCACTCCTTGCAGGAAATTCTTAGGAAGAGAAACAATTGAAACTCATACTCCTCCTCTTACGGACTTCATACATTCAACATGAAATCATGAGTATATACACACATAGCATTGAAACAATTGCATAACAGAGAAAGTAAGCAAACTGTAAACTTTCATTCAAAAGATGTAGAAAGTATTCATCATGACACACATAACTAGAATCAAAGCTCCTTTATATTAATTCAAAAAGGTTCCTATGCCTAGTTTAATAGCAACAACTATTCTTCATACAATCCCAAGTTCTCTTTTCTTCTCCATGTTCTTTCTCTATAACTCCACACTAAAAAAATGAGAATACTCCTCTATCATACAAGTGAGGGTGTCTATATTCATTTTCCCTCCTATAGCTCTAAACTATCAATTCAGAATTAAAAACCTATCTACCTTACATTAAATACACTTAAATGCCTTTAGATTCAGCAGACGAGAGCAAAGATCAAGTTCTGTTTTACAATCACAACACATAAATGCTAGTTCATCTCCCTAGCTATTACATAAATGCTCCTTTCATTCAAATTCAAAACATTCTTCGAAATGTGCACTGGTGTATTTCCAGTTGTCTTCCACCTTTTGCGCTTGCTCACGATGCTCCTACATCATGTTACATGGTTTTCAAGGAG
>CBVK0100306748.1:0-13930 GCA_900067695.1 Picea abies
TCAAATGTTTTGAGAATCAGAGTGACACATACCATGATAACCAGACTCATTACCTCATGGAGAAAGACCCACTACTGCTGAAGGACCAGGCCGATGGGATGGATGTTGCTGCTACTGACAAGGTGGAGGTGTTGAAGAAAGATGGGCCCTCCAGGGCTAGGCTCAAGTCAATATGGCTCCTGGTACTCCATGTCTATGACCTGTGGGCCTCAAGACATAATCTCCTTAGTTATTCCTAGGCTAAGGATAACATACACTATTTGGGCTGAGTCGATTCAAATCGACTTGAAAATTCATTATAAATTCGACCCAACCATGCTATGGCACAAGAGGATGAGACACATTGAAGAAAAATGACTTCAAGCTATGCACAATAAAGGTATGGTCAAAGACTTTCCTTGGTGTAATTTAGAAGTCGACTTTTGTGAACATTGTATATATGAAAAACAAAGTAGGGTGAGGTTCCCATATGAAGCGACAAGGGCAAATGGGATTCTAGAGTTGGTTCATAGTGATGTGTTTGGCCCTGTTACATTGTCTTCACTTGGTGGATCCCTGTATTATGTCTCCTTCATAGATGATTTTCCAAGGAAGACATGGATATATTTCTTGAGGAAGAAATAAGAGGTTTTTGAGAAATTCAAAGAGTTTAAATCTTTCATAGAAAACCAAACAGATAAGAAGATTAAGGTGTTGAGAACTGACAATGATGGTGAATTCTGTGGAAAATAATTTGATCAGTGTTGCAAGCAATGTGGCATAACACACCAAACTACTACACCATATACCCCACAAAAAATGGAGTTGTCGAGAGAATGAACAGAACGTTGATGGACAAAGCAAGGAGCATGCTCAGTGGTGATGGACTCGCACAAGAATTCTAGGTGGAGACAATCAACACTGCAAAATATCTATTGAATATGTCTCATTCGTCAATGCTAGTCGACACGACTCCAAATGAGGTATGGTCGGGTAAGAAGCCTTCAATTTCACATCTCAAAGTATTAGGTTGTAATGCATTTGTGCATGTTCCCAAGGAAAAGAGAAGCAAGATGGACAAAAAGGCAGTCAAATGTATTTTCATTGGATACAAAGAAATAATGAAAGGATATAAGCTCTGGGATCCCGCATCAAGGAAAACAGTGTACAATCGAAATGTGGTCTTTAGATAATTCGGAGGTAAGTTCAAGCCTAAGGAAATTGTTCAAATCGAGAATAATCATGAGACGATGCAGTTTGAACTGAGGAACAGAGAAGGATTTAGATGAGTCAATTGAATCAGAGGAAGAGGTGGAACAACCGTCCCCGGTGGTAAGGAGGTTAGAAAGAGTAAGAAAACCAGTGGAAAGGTATAGTCCACCCGACTTCCGTTACAAATTCATGTTAACTTCCACCGACGATGAGCCCAAGTCGGTCGGGGAGGCAGTGGACTCAACAGAGGAAAACTCTAGAAGGACACCATGGTCGAAGAGATGGAATCCTTGCACAATAATGAGGCATGGGATTTAGTCAAGTTGCCTAATGGAAGAAAACCTTTTGGTAGAAAATGGGTATTCAAGAAGAAGATGAATGCAACAAGTCAAGTTGAGAAATTCGAAGCTTGACTAGTAGCAGATGGATATTCCCAAGTCAAAGGAGTCGACTTCGGTGAAAAATTTTCCCTTGTTACAAAATTAACTCCCATTAGAGTACTAATCTCTATGGCTGCAACATTTGATCTGGAAATAAAACAGATGGATGTGAAGACAACATTCCTACAAGGGGACCTAAAAGAGGAAATCTACATGAAACAACTTGAAGGATTTGTAGTAAAGGGAAAGAAAGATTTGGTGTGTAAACTAAAAATATTTCTTTATGGTTTAAAGCAATCACCAAGGATGTGGTACCAAAAGTTTGGCATAGACATCCTTAGTTTGAGATTTGTGAGAAGCAAATTTGATCACTGCATATATTCCAAAGAAGAAGGTGGGTGTTTCATATATGTAGCTTTGTATGTTGATGACATGTTATATATGTAGCTTTGTATGTTGATGACATGTTGTTGATTGGAAACAACATAAACTTAATAAAGGAGGTGAAGAAACAATTATATTCCAAGTTTGACATCAAGGTTTCAGTGAAACTAACTTCATTATAGGAATGTAGATTAAGAGAGATTGAGCAGATAGAAAGATCTAGTTGAATCAGACCAAGTATATTGAAACAATTTTAAAACGTTTCAACGTGCAGGATTACAAACCTGTGAAGGTGTCAATTCATGTGGGAGCAAGACTAATTGATGAACAATGTTCAAAGACACATGAAGAATAGAGGACATGGCACGTGTTCCCTATGCAAGTGTTGTTGGTAGTCTAATGTATGTGATGGTCTGNNATGCAAGTGTTGTTGGTAGTCTAATGTATGTGATGGTCTGCACTCAACCAAACATTGCCCATGCACTGGGAGTGTTGAGTAGATACATGTCAACACCTGGGAAAGAACATTGGACAACTGTCAAGAAAGTATTCAAATATTTATGTGGCACAAAAGATTATGCTATATGCTACCAAGAAAAATCGTCGACGTCAACTAGGCTGGAGTTCTGGATCGACGGAGGTTGACCAATGGATATGTGTTCAAAATGTTCAGTGGAGAAATCATCTGGATGAGTAAGCGATAGGCAGTCGTAGACTTATCAACAACAGAAGATGAATACATGGCATCCACTCATGGAAGTAAAGAAGTACTATGGTTGAAAAGGTTGTGTTCAGGAATCAGGCTCGAGCAGAAAGCTATGAAGATAAGTTGCGACAGTCAAAGCACTATCATTCAAAGACTAAGCACATTGATGTACAATACTATTTCGTGAGAGACATGGTGGAAAGAAACAAGGTGTTGTTGGACAAAGTAGACACATTGGAAAACATAGCAGACTCGTTGACCAAGTATGTGTGTGCTGTGAATTTCTCTTGGTACAGAGAGGCAATGGGAATTGTTTCCCTGAGTCTATCAATGAAAGTTCAAAGGTCTCTTGGTTTCAACAAAGAGGACAAAAAGTGGGAGACTATTGGGTTGTTATATTCTTTGCAGTGAAATTCAAGGTGGATAGACTGACAGTTGAAGTCTAAGGTTGAGGTGGTTCGATCGAGTAAAGACGAAGTCAAGGTGGATCGACAACAAGTTGAAGGTCGAAATTAGTCAATCGAGTAAAGTCGAAGTGGATCGGCATGGTAAAGACATCGACAACAATTCGAAGAGGTCAACTGAAAAGAGGTCGACATGTGAGTGTGTGACAACCGACTGAAGACTGAATGAAGGCCAACTGGTAGTCGATTGTAACAAAATCTCGAGATTCACAAGATTTGTAGTCAATGATCTACATGGATCTGTAACTGGTTTTGGGCGTCATTTCTTTAGGGCTTTGTCTACTATAAAGCCTATAAAGATGCGTGTTGTAAGGCTGTAAAGGCTAATCAATACTATTGAATCTTTAGATGATGAATGGATAATTGCCAAGAGTTTGTAATTTAGAGGTTGTTCATCATGCAGTTGTAAGCCAATTGGCTATAGGGTTGTTCTTGCGTAAGCAAAAGGGTATGATGTCGATTGTGTCTTAGGTGTGGACCAATATTAGACACATAACCTTTTGTTCTGAATGAATAAGACAATAAGGAGCAGGACGCTCAAGGAACGTTGGTTTTCCTGGTTTGGGTTTCCAAAGTAAAATCTCTTTGTACTGTGTGATTGTTGTGTCATTTGCTTTCTTGATTAAATATTTCTTCCTCTCTTCTGCTAGGTTTAGCGTGGAAGTGTGTCTCATTTCCTTACAATTACAAAATGGGATTTGAATTTGGTTGGGGATGATATATACAACTAGATTTAAGTTATCCAAAGAAGACAACAAACATAAAATTGATTACAATTTCTGAGTTTTTTGAAAAACAATTCTCAAGAACCAGGTTATAAAGAAAACTAAATTGCCCATTAATAATTATATAGTGAATTTACAAAGAAAACTTAATTTCCCACTAATAATTCTAAAAGTTAAATATGTGCAAATCATAGTGCTATTGTCTTGATTCTTAAATTCCCTACTAATGATTATGGAGTGGAATTACAAAGAAAACTAAATTGCCCACTAATAATTTTGGAGCAAATTTCAAAACTTTGGAAATTGTACAAATCAACATAGTGATTTTGTGTTGATTTGGAGTACAAGTGAATAATATTTTGGCAAATTGAGATTGTTCAAGATGGGAGATACATCTTAAATTCGAATTTTGTTTTTGAAATTTCAATGTATTCTATGATGTATTTTTTTAACAATTTTAAATTTTAAAATTGAGGTAGAGGGGAATTGGACAACCTCTTCGATATATGTAACATTTTAATAATTTAAAATTTAAAATAGAGGTAGAGGGAAATTGGACAACCTCTTCGATATATTTAACTTTTAACAATTTAAAATTTAAAATTGAGGTATAGGGAAATTGGACAACCTCTTTGATATATGTAACAACTCGCAAATTAGCAGGGAGACCCCCTAGGAAAATATTACACTCAACATCATATAATTTTTTTTGGAAAAGGCAAGGTATACAAGAAATGGTAAGGCTATTAGTTGATTAACAAGAAGCATAAATTTGGGGTGGGGCAACACATGGCAGAGGGGTTAGGACTAAAATAACTAAAGGTACTTCTGCTCGATCATTGGTGTTGATCAACAATCCCTTTGTTTCAATTATTTCGAAAAGCAAACAAAAGGAGAGCACCTTCAACAAAATAAAATACTTTCATGCCCTGCAAGCAAAGAGGGGGAGCTTATGGCTAACGATACCCTTAATCAACATATCATCCCCTAATTAATTATGGGTGCTAGGACACGTATTGAGCTATGAATCCATCACATGGGTTGCAACCTAGTTCACCACATCAAGCATATGAACAATGATGAAAAGGGACATAAGTTCCTCCTTCTCATGTACCTAGTTATGAATGCACAGGATTATGTTGAGGGTGTTTTTTTTACTCTTTTTCATGGTGGGATAATGATCTTGTTGCTTGAGATGCACCGAGGGAAATATAAGGCCCCTCATCTAGTAAGTAACCTCGTTGATTTCTCTTGGTAGGTGTTTGGTGTTCTATTGGATTTTGTTGTAAGTTATGACGTGAGCATCCCCGTAAGAATCCCCCTTAGAGTTATTCGTGCATAGGGACATTGGGGGTGTCAAGTTGTTGTTTGTTTTAGCACTAGAATATCAGATTGTGAGTTCCTAGACAATCACGAAATTCGAGACCACCCACTTATGCATTTTAATCCTTATCTATTTATGAGGTGTTGTCATAATCCATTGATGAGTTGTTGGTGAGACCTAGATCTAGAAGTTGTCCAATCCATATACCATAAATTCATATCATGAGATCTATACAATGTGTAATAGAATGGATCAACACTAGTTCTTGTCTTGTCTTACTTGTGCTCTATTTGTTAACATGGTATCAGAGCAGAGTTTAGTCTCAAGGGCCTTGTTTCACCATGGTAGTTTTCATAATAAGTGAGGTGCAACGGAGCATGGAATGAAAGAGAGGAATATTGGATTAGTAAGAGGTGGGGTGAAACATTAATAGATATTTTCAATCCTTTCCAACCACGGTATATAAATGTTTTTTTTTATCTTTATGATCAATTTACCAATATCATTCAACAAATGCAGAATAAATAAGTCATGAACAATGAGCAATCATACACACACACGCAATGCACCAATATTTTTACGTGGAAACCCAATGCGGGATAAAACCACAAAATGTTTTTTCTTATATGTCTTGTGATCTTCCTTGTGAAGCTTCTTGTCTTCTTCTCTTTCATTAGATCACCTGACTATCTTTGTATATATTCTTTTCTTTATTTCCTGATATGTCATTTTGGATCTTGAGTCTGTTTCTGTCTGGGTGTATCATATTCTGGACTTATCATGATGTGGCCTTATATTGCTCATAATATCATCAAAAACTTTAGATTTGTTTTGCATTTTTTTCATCTGAAGGTATTTTCTCAGTGTGACAATATATACTTCCAAATTTCCAATGATCCTGTCTTTTTCTTCTAACCATTATTTGAGTGCTTCTTCAATTATATTTTCTTCTTCTACTTGGATTTTCAATTTGGTGATCATCTTCTCTAATTATTTGGAGTTAGGATTTTGAGTTCCCTCTTTTCTTTTTATTTCTTCCTATATTTCCTTGTTTTTCTTCTTTTCCATTTTTATAACTTCTATGGCACTCAACAATTATTCTTTGTAGTCAAATATTTCCTCTTCATATTCTTCTTTGGTGCCTTCTTCATCGAAGTCTTCTACTACCATGAATAGAACCCTTTCTGTATCACTATCACTGACTTCTTCTTCATCTGATGAGGAACTGTCTTCTTTGGTGCATAAAATTTTCTTGAAAGTTTTCTTTTTGGTTCTTTTGCCTTTTTGTATTTGGTTTATCTTAGAGTCATATTCCTCATTTATTTTATTTTTCTTATGAGGGAATTTATTATCAAAATTAACCAATACCATCACAATTAAAACAAATCAATGGAAGATTACCTCTATATTTGTCATTTCCCTTTTTCAACCTTCTAACGAAGTTGGCTAATTCTTCATCATCTTCGGAGATATCACTTCTGCTACTATCTGAATTTTCTTTTTGCTTTCCCTTTTTCTTTGTCTTCTTAGATTCTTTGAATGTTGCTTCCTTTGTACCCGGATTTTCTTGTTCTACTATCATCTTGTAAGCTGTGAGTGTTCCATGTAGATCATCCATGGTTAATGTAGCTAGGTCCACTCTCTCTTCTAGTGCCGAAATATTTGAAACAAATCTCATTGGTAGAGATGTCAATACCTTTTTTTACAACAACCTATTCCTTTAACTCATCTCCCAGACCTTTGATATTGTTTACCACTTCATCAAATTGTAATAAGTAGGCTACTATGTTTTCATGTTCATTCATATTTAGTTGTTCAAACTTTGCTTTGAAAATCTGAATTTTGTCTTCCTTGAATTTCTCTTCTCTTTAGTATATGTTCTTAAGTTTGTCTCATATTTTCTTCAAGATTCTTTCTATCTGTATCTATTGGAGGAGTGGTTGGTGCTTTGTATCCATATACTAATGATCACCAAACATCAAATCCTAGTGCATGTATGTGTGTCTTCATTCTTCTACACCAGAAAGAATAATCTTCTCCATCAAACTGTGGTACTCCAATCTTAGAGTAATCCATGATATCCTTCCAATTGTTAAACAACTTTTTGAAGGAACTTCTCTGATACCAATTGTTGGATTGTTGAGGGGGGTTGAATCGTTAATAGATATTTTTAATCATTTTTAACCACATCATATAAGTGTTGTTAATTCTATGATCAATTTACCAATATAATTCAACAAGTATAGAATAAATAAACTATTAATAATGAACAATCACACACATACACAGTACACCAATATTTTTACGTGGAAACCCAATGCGGGAGAAAACCACAAACTTTTTTTTCTTATATGTTTTTAAGAATTACATTCATTGGAAGCACCAACTTCTGTTGTTTTCCAGCTGCAACTGGAAGTAAGCTCCAACCCCTATATTTTCAGGATACAACCTGAGGGAAGCTCCAAATCCCCACTTCTCTGGCTCTAACCATAAGGAGGATACAACCCCCTATGTTCTCTAACTACAACCGGAAGTTGGATACAACCACCTATCCTTGCCGCGTCCTACCTCCCTGAAATATAAGTAGCAAATAACTGATGAAACCAATGCCACTGTGAAATATGCCACTGTAAACTTGTACCAATATTTTCCAACAATCTGTAATTGACCTATGCCAATACTTTGTATTCATCTTGTACCAATGACGTGTAAACAACCTGTACGAATAAAATGTAATCAACATGTACCTATAACAATAATATATAGGTGACCTATATATATTGCAACACGCGTATGTATGTGCCCTATTCTCTTTCATCCCACATATGTACACGACCTATCCACTTTCATCCTACGTACACCCTCAAAAAACTATGGTTTCCAATTCTCTGTAACTCTGAAACTTTGTTGCCTTTATCACATAGATATCATACTCAATATAACAGGAATATAAATCAACCATGTGCATTTATTCCTTTCTGTTCATGTGTCATGCATGTGTATACAATCATATTCAAGTGTAATAAACCCTCACATGGACTTGAAATCAAACCCTCATTGATATGCAACCTCAAACTAAACCAACAACTTCACCAACACATCACAACCAAAAACCCTCAACCATGTACCAAGGAATACAAGATATGCCTCAACACTCAACCCAACAAGATGTACCAATAATAAATACCAGACATAACAGTGTTGTATTTATGTAGATCTAGATCATATAGTAAGTGCCATACAACCAACAAACTCTCTAGGGAAAACCTTCAATATCCCATAACCATATCTCATGTAGACACCAATATCCAAACTACACATAAGAATATGACATACCTTTTGAACCTGTAGATAGATCTGATATACTTGATCACTATAGAACTTCCTTGGAGCTTGCTTTCAAACTCTAGGGACCTGGAACCCTCATATATTCAATTTTTCATGACTTTTACATATGTACGCAACTTCCTCCATTGGAAACCGCATATGTATGCACCTTCCTCCATTGCAGCCAACATACACCTCAAAAACTAGGGTTTTTCAAAAAATCTGCAACTTTGAAACTTTCGTCATCAACCCTCCTTTGCCACCTTAGACTTGCTTAACTTCAGATGTATCAATGTGTACTTGCAATAAACCTTTCACAAAATAATAGATATTCAATGTACTCAGTAGGTGCTAATAAGAGACGCTTACTGTCTTATTTATACTCTTCAAGTAGCTTCCTCTAGGGATTATCTTCTAACTTTTTTACTCAACTTCCTTCTTTTAGGGCTAACCCACTTCTAACCACTTTATCCAAAAATAGTAAAATCACCACTTCAAGTTGCAACTAATTATTTATTTTTAATTATTTTCTTTTTGCAACAACTTAACTCATGATCAATTCCTAGTTGCAACCACTTTGACTAGTAAACTTCTTCTAGGAGCTTCTAGAATAAATTGACTTATTTGACCTTCTAGGGGATTATAGATAACTCATGAAGGTTTTCCAACTTCACAAAGCCATAACTCCCTAGCCATGAGGAGTTATGTGACGTACGAAATATCACCGGAAATGACACGACATGTATTATCCATCTAGAATAATCTTACATGTATATTCATTAATATTCATGTCTTTATACCTCAAATAAACTTGGGTCCCTTAACCATACTACTGGGGCTACCAGACTTGATTCAAGGGTTGACATCAATGAACACCAACCCAATTAATCAACAAGGAAGTCATTGTCATATCCAAGTAACGTGGATAATGTTGTGACACTTTAAGCTTACCTATTTACCAACAGTTTGCAACAATTGCATTGATTCAAAAAAAATGAAAGAAGTTGTTGTAAATTGTGATTTTTATGAAGTTTATACAGAGCAACTACAACAAATCTCTTTGAGCTCTTGAAGGTTCGGTCGGCATTTCCTTCTCTAATAACAATGGAAGAAGCCAAGTGAACATGGCTCTCCTCAACCAACAACCAAAGGAGGTAACATGTTTTTTATTTGGCATTTACGAACTAATAATAACATGATCATTTTAATATTTAAATCCATCTCTATATGCACCTAGAAATTAAGTTAGAATAAATTATCTAGTGGTCCTTTTGTCCTCATTGAAAAATAATGAGTTTTGGTCTCTTGAGAAAAATTTAATTACAAAATAGTGAAAAGAAGATTGCTCAATTCAAACTGAGACCAATATTTTTGTAATACTTCAGAAGGAGAAGAGAAATAATGTTTTTTGTCTTTACAACGATCAAAAGGACATTTCCTCATGCAAAAGGAAATTGTAATCATGCAAAGCACATAAATCAATAAAAAATGATTTTTTCAATGGATGTTCCTAGACTTGTTCCAAAATTTCTATAAGGGGGTCTAAGGAATATTATGTGATTGTGTATTTTTTTAGATACTTGATGGTAGATATTCTATGACTAGTATTTGACACATTGTTTTGTTTTTTTGGCTATACTATCTCTAACCTGTGGGACTAGCATGTGGTTGAGTTGCCATGACCCAGGGGCATCTAAGCCGTCAAAAACACTCTGGGATCGCACTCGTCCTGGACCGCACCAACCCTTAACATGAATTGATTTGAGGTGTCTCCAGGGGTTTCAAACCAATGACTTTCACTTATGGAGTGCCTTAACATCGCACTCCCTCACCGACTACTCTAGACCTCGGGGACTAAAGTTGAAGGACATGGGGGTGGGTTTTGATCCACTTATGTGTGCACAGATCACGATATCATTTTAATACAATATATCTAGGTGTAACCACACATTCGACCATTACCTCAAGGTGACCTCATGGATTTGTTAATCCCTCATGGGAATTGAACCTTTCCCAATGGTGAAAAACTCCTCACTTTCCACCTTTGGATCCACCCCCTTTGGGCGTATTTGACACATTGTTAATTTGGTAAACAAATACAGTTAATGTCTCGATTGGGAATTAAAAGCATGTAATGAGATAAAAATTATTGTTTGTTCCTCTAGTTTTTTGAACACTTCAATTAATCATTGAATGTTATTGTCAAAATTGTCAAAAAAAAAGGAGAGGACCTGCTTGAAATTCAATAAGGAGGTCAAGTGAGTCATAAAAGTCAATCATTGTAATCATACTTTAGGGTGCATGATCAGTAATACTTGGCACCCTAAGGTGACATCAAATCAATTGATCGTGAAGAAACAAGTGCAAGTGAGCATGACAAGTGAATGACAGAATAATAACAAATAGGTAAAGGAGGAAAGCATTTACAAAACGTCTCTCAAGAAATCAAGGAATTGCAAGAGTACAACCATGAATTGAAAAATCAAGCCATGAATTTCCAAATCGAATTAAAACACTTGAGTGGACACTGATTCAAAAGAAAAAAATAATTGATCAAATGGTTGATACAATATAGTCAACAAATGTTCTTATCAAAAAGGTTGATGCAATTTGTGACACGAAAAATCTAATAGAAAAGTTTGATGCAAAATGTGATATAGAGGAGCTTATCCAAAAGATTGATGCAACATGTGATACAGAGGAGCTTATCCAAAAGTTTGATTCGACATGTGATACAAATGATATCATGCAAAAGGTTCAAACAACTATCATTAGCATTTTATGTCAGCATTTAAAACATGCATTCCAGGCAACAAAGATAATCTTTCTTAAACGATTATTTTTAAGCGGTCTTGATGACCCATTCAAGCCTCTATTTGAACTATGATCTAATACCACTTTGTAACACACCTAACCCCCTAATCATTACTTAGGCTAATGGAGTGTCAATTTTTTTTCTTTCAGTCAGTGCTTCATCGATTGAATCTTCTCATCGAGAGCTTTCCAACGAATGTAACCATACTCAATTTCGATCATTGGATTCAAAGTTAGAGCCTCTCAAAGTTTTTGGGCCTTCATTTGTCAAATCCACATCATTTATACATGGCACCCACGTGGTTCCTTGTCACGTGTACCATTCGACGTGGCCATGATATGGAACCTGCCAATTGTCTTGTCGGGTTCTCGTCCCCTCGAGCTTTCCGAATCCATAGCTTCGATCTACTCAGAGCCCTTCTTCATCATTGGAGTCTTCCCGTCAGAGTGCTTCCACTCTCGACTTCCCTGCTCCCTCTCACACCCTCATTTTGATGCCATCCTACTTTGAGGGATCTAGCGGTCCTGGGAATTAGGCAATCAACAACTTTGATTTTGTTGGCACCTTTAACTTACATGACGCTTAATGTCCAACCCCCTTTTCCCTCTTCTTACTCAACTATATGGGACTCACGACAGATCAATTGATTTTTTTTCCTCACGACCAACCTCCAATCAATGATCCAGATCATTCCTCGGAGTACTCCCATCGGAGTGCATCCTCCTCTAGGACCGCCGCTCACTCCAACCAACACCCTTCCGATGAACGGTTAAGATTTCTTAACTTGTAGATCTAAGGGTTAGGATTTAAGTCACCTATCCCAAGGTTTAAAGATGAAAGGGATCACACTCGATCCTTTCTACAAATTGTGAGTTGAATCATGTCAACCTATGGTACATGTCGACACTCCTTATCAACATGACACCGCCCTCCTCGTTAGCCTCGCTTAAGAGAGATCCACATCGATCTATGACCGAGGTTACTTCTCAGCTACTCACTAATCTATGGTCCAAATTTGTCCTCAAGGTATTCCCCATCAGAGTATCATCACTTCATGTATTCAAGCCTACTTCGACCATTGGACTCTGACGATTGTGCCCTTCAGCGAATGTTTTGGATCTAATCGCTACGTTGAATCAACAACTGTGGTTCATCCCTACTCAAAACTCAATATTTCTACAAAAAAATAGTCTGATTTTGAACTTAATCATTCATGTATTTATTCAAGGATTTTACCAAATCTCCGATGGTCAGAAAGCAATCCTATACCTTCGGATACTTCTCGATTTTATGAGCAAAAAGGGAGATCTTGCATATCTTGTAATATTTCCACATAATACCCATAATTTATTCATAACTCTGGGTTCTTCACTCCTCACAGGGATCTCTCCACATAACCGGACACTCCCATACAGGTTAAATGATATTTTTTCCATGTCCTGCAAAATTTCCTCTAAAGTTGTAAGGTCCATAGAGAGACAACTCGTCATTACATATTAATTTTCATATTTTATAAAATTAACAATAGTCACATTAGTCTATCATAATTATTCAGAGGTTTCATGTTTCAATTTCAAGCATTTACATTTCCCATTAATCAGAAAATTACATGCATACAACACTCATTCACAATTTAACAAGTCGAGTTATATACTTATTTGATCAAGGAATTTCCAATACCAACTAACTAAGAGAGGATGCATTTCCTCTCAACCTTAGGCTATACTGCAGAGTACCTTCCTACAGTATGCCACCCACGTTCCAAGCCATGATACCACAAGGGGAACTGATTCAGTTGGTTTCCATCGCAGATGATCCAGGAAGGTTAGTCCCCTTCCTCCTCTGACACAATAGAAGTTCCCCTCTTCTTGATGAGCTCAAGAACTCCATAGGTTTATTAGGTGGTTTCTAAATTTGATTTCCTCTGCATAAGGGATTCCCTTCTCTACTAAACATTCCCTCAATGATCTCCCCTTACCAGTGTCGTTTTATGTCTAGTACGCACCAAGTTGTGGTCCTTCTTGCTCTAGTTTGGGTTTGGGTCTTCTCTGCTTTAGGGTGATCAATATTAATTTAGACAACCTTCATGTTTTTCTCAATAAAAGATTTATATTTTCTCCTTCTCCTTTCTCTATTGGTTTGTGCATACATGCTCCTTCATGTTCTTATCTTTCTCTTTCGGTTCGATCTCTCTCCCTGTGTGCAGGTCTCTCATGGTGTTTTTCCACCTTTTTTCTCTTCCTCTATTGCTCTCCTTGAGATTCCTGTAGACTTCCTACAAACAAAACCTACAACATGCATCTCCCATTCTGAAAGGGAAAATAGGTGGCATCTTGTTGTAAGTTATTTAATTGGCCCTTGCTTCTACAAAAGACCAACCCGCCAACAACCGTTAACTGCCTCAACCACTTTCCTATCCCTTCATAACTATTCATGTGGCTTGTTCAGATACGGTACGCTGGAAGGTATGAGTTTATGCTTAGCAAGCATAGATTAACTTGCTGAACAAGCTTCATGTTTTCTCCATAAGAACACTCAGCTCCCTACTCCATGCCACTTCGTCCATCTGTTAAGCCCTAAATAGTGGCACATTACCCCTTAATTGGGGCATATT